>JAANSK020262416.1:0-12248 GCA_011763485.2 Isoetes engelmannii | reverse complement strand
TTTGTCAGTTCCATCAAGGATGCCAAGAATGCCTTCTCAAGTGAATTCTCCAAAGAAAACATGATTTCTTCACTGTCTGTTAATTGTATTGAAGCTAATTGCAAAAGAAAATTTATAGTAACTCCAAATACCTGTAGCAGCACTGTACCAAATGATATGGTGGTGCTGGGGGGAGAGGCTATCGGACGCAAAAGAATGAGAAAGGACCATGTATCATGCTCATAACCAAATATCTAGGCACGTTAATTTAAGTATGTCCTTGGGATTATTGTTAACGTGTAAAAGAAAGGGCATTCCAGATATTTTAGACAAAAAGGCAATTACGGCTATTTTCGATCTAAAGGCAAAAGCCTTTACCTTTTCACGATTGTTATAAAACAAGGCGGATTTGTTAGTACGGGACAGGAGCTTCCGGAATAGACCTGCGCTGGATTACAGCTTGATCAGTTCGCATATAGCCAACGTCATTTGCCAAATTGTTGCTTCAGTAGTTTAGGACAATCATAACCGTTTCTAGCTTCGGTTACCTACAAAGCATAAGGATTTGCATCGCAGGGAAACTCCAATCTCTGCATAAGGAATTGCAGAGGAATTCCGGTCACAGCATAAGGATTTGCTGACCACGCATAAGGATTTGCGGAGGAATTCGAGTACTTGGATAGTCTGCCATCATCCATCTTCTTCTTTGAACTTTGCCATATCGTCCATCTCTTGGAGTTCTTGTCCTAGTTCTGCTGCGAATTTGAGAACCCTTCTGTGCTCCTGTGTTCTGGATCTGCTCTTGTGGACTTTCTCAGATATTCTTTGCTCCGGATAGCCCGGTTGGGTGGAGAGCTTCGCCCTTTAGGGGTGGTATTTGAATTGTTTACTTGCTTTGTACTAACTGGTGTCTACAAATTTAGCTGCAGAGTTTCTTATTTGTAACACCAAACAGCACCAAATTTTGCTTTTGCGGATTCATTGTTGCAAATCCTTCTACCGAAAAAGCCCAACAGCAGCAAAATCTTCCACCAAATCTTCTGCTGGATCAGATATAGGGATCAGAAAGGAAACGCATGCGCCCAGGTTCTGCTCTGGCGCCAATTTTTTTTTTTGGGACTTTTGCTGACGTGGACAGTCCCTGTTGACGGGAACATGGGACCCTACAATATTTTGACCGTTGATGTCAACGGCTTTGGGTTGGTGTCGACGGGAACATGTGACCCGACCCTTAGTTTGAGAATGATATTTTGTGGAATAATTTAAAAGCATTGTTATTATACGGCTGGGATTGTTTGGGATTTGCCTGTATTGAATCGATACTTACACGGTAGATATTGTTTTGGCATTTGTGCATACCTAAGGTGGATATTTGCAGTTTTCCGTGTCTGCCGGGCAGCAAGCAGTGACGGCTGAAGCGAAAGCAGGGGAAGTGGAACCGGACGATCTCTCGGCTTGAATCGGACATGGTGTCTTGAGGCAGAAGCAGGAAAGCTGGTAAGTACATGTGAAACCCGATCCTTCATTTTCACCTCCTTTACGGCGCTCCTGTTCCTTGCTGCTGCAAGTTTTGAATTATCATTGTACTTAAAGCTAGTGAAGAATTGTTATTTTTTGATCTAGTGGTGCTTCAATATTCAGGTTTTTAGATTCATTTACTTTGCCTTAGTAACTGCCTGATTCGTAAAACTAGTTAGTACGTTTTGTGCTTCATAGTAAATTGTGTGCAGCTTCGAGTTTTTTAGTTGAGCTTTGGAAGGAGGGATTCAAATTAGATGTTTATCATCGATTTCTATTAGGGACATGAAAACTTTTGCTGGGCTGGGCCCCTGTAACGGGTCTTACACCAACAACGTATTAGGGAAACCCTATTCCTGGACCCTTATCTACTTTTTTTAGTCTTTTCATGATTTACAGTTTAGACATCTCTCTATCCACTCAACTGCCAAACCGAACATGGAAAACAGCCACATGAAATAAGTCTTCAGTCTTCACTCGTCAATGTACCTATTAATTGGACAAAATATTGACTAGTAAAGTAGTATATTTGTTTACTTTATCAATTGCAATAAATTTATGGTACACATATAGATATGGCAACACATCCGCACCAGCAGTCTGCAGTTCGCTACAGAGTAGTAATTGTCTTCGATTGCTGCTGATCGAGGTTGCTATTGTAACAACTTATCCAAATTGAGATGCATTAGCTACTGAGTGTAAATTTCTCCATCCTAAATAAACGACATCAAACGATGCTTGTTTATCTGCAAACTATAGAAATGTGTAAATTTTACTTCATGTCGATTTGGAAGAGTGTGCAAAGTCTTAGCAAAAGATGGAGCCGGCTTTGGCAGTAATATATTGAACATATGCAGCAGGTTTGACATAGAGGCTGGGGCTGGACGCCTTGCCATAGACAATACCTGATTTTGAATCAGATGGAACAAAGTAAGCTCCATTTAAGAACAAGTATTCTTCTCAATCTCCAATTCCAACTTTTCCGTGTTCCTTTTGTATATTCTCATTTTGTGACTTGCCGTGGAAAATCCCAAGTAAGAAAGGGACAAAAAAAGGAAACATGTACAATCAACAACTGAAGTCAAAGTATTTACTTCTTTTGCATTTAAGTTTGCAGGTGCCAAAGATCGGTTTCCCTCCACATTAAGGGTAGGATTTGAACTCCTCCTATCGCAAACATCCCCAGTTGGTATAGTCATTGTTCACCACGTGGAAGTAGCCATATCTGCACCTTGGCATGCGCTCAACCCTACCTTCTCCAAAATGGTTGTATGCAATTGTGACCTGCATGATCTTGTCTTCTGGATATTCATCACTATGGCCCAGTAACATACCTGCAGAGCATAAGAAATGTATAAAAACAGAGCATAAGCTACTAGGAATTTGGCTTCTTATAAATTATGGAGGAATGTGTGGGAAGAATTTAAACCTTATCATGGTTGCTGAAGTGATTGTTGGAGATTGTGATGCCAATGGATTGCATGCTGGCATCAATCAATCCATCTGGCATCAATCAATCCATCTGTGCATCTGGAAAGAGTGCAGAGATCAATCCAAATATTAGTTGCCCCAAACAAGGAAATTTCATCTCCATCTGATATAGTTCTCCAGCCAAAATGGGAAGGAGAACTTCTGACCATTGCATTGCCACCAGGTTTACATTTACAGTCATGGACATTGATACTATGGATGATGATATGGAGATAATGCCCTGGCCCGAGGCTGTAAAAAAAATTGAGGGCCATTAAAATGGCGAGGGTGTGCAGCGTAGCGCACGCTCGAGCCATTTTGATGGCCCGAAATTTTTTTTTGAAGTAACACTCGAGGGCCAGGGCGTTATCGCCCTTAACACACTGCCTCGAGAGTTTTGGCCGATTTTGGACCGTTCTATCCCCATTAGAATCACTCTAAATTGTCCATTTCATAACACCCTGGGTGTTATGAAGTAGGAGTGTGTTATGGCTCCAGTAAATCACTTTTCAAGATTGATCTCAACCGTTGGATCACTATAAACTTGAGGGGGGTGTGTTAAGAGAAACATATTGCACTGTAATGCATGATGCAGGGCCATTTGAAATATGGGCATTGGCTCCCCTGCCATCAATGGTCTTGTAGCTGTTCGTGATAAGCTCTTGGGTAAGTTGAATATTCATGTCCCTATCCACAGAAGCATGTCAAACTCGGTCCTTGACAAGTGCATGGCTTCTGTGAAGTCTTCTTTTGAGTTTCGTGCATGTAAACCCAGCAGTTAACCTGAACTATGACAATTGTCTGTTTCAATTCTCTCTATTTCTATTGTCTTGCTTGCAAACTGAACTATGACATGCAGCCCATTCCTAAAATCATCTGCCTTACCTTCTTATGGATTGTCACCTCGCTATCTTTTCACCTTGCATGTATTAGAGTTTAGATTTGGTGGTTGACCTACCAATTTCCTCTATGACAATTATTGGATAATGCTATTATAACTTGTCATTTTAGATCAAAATTACGTCCCCGCCCTTTTAAAATTGACGATAACTCTTGCTCTAAAATTGGCTAATGATCAGAACCGCTCTTGAAGACTTCGTACAAAGGAAGACTCTACTTTGTCTTTTGACACAGAATGTTTAACGTGCCCTTAGACACTTTGGGATCCATAGCAAAATATTGAGACGCAATAATAATGCATGCTCCATTTTGATCAAAGCAACAATTGAAAGGAGATCATGGAAATATTATAAAGAGTGTAAAAGTTGTATGCAACTGTCTGTAAATCGGGACTTACCAAATACTACTATCTTGTCATTCAGTATTAAAAAAAAAAGGCAAATTGTAAAAATACCTCTATTTATTTACAAAGTTGTGAAAATGCCCCTGTTTTAGGGGTATTTTTTATAATCTAACTTTTGTTTGATAATCCAAATAAGATCATGTCCTTTAGATGCATTGTAGCTGAGGATTATATCTTTTCATCAAAGCTGAAATCATCTGAATCGGAGTCCGAAACCTTAAGTTATGGTCACGATTCATTTGTGGTTAAGAAATAACATAACTTGTGATTGGGGACTCCAATTCAAGTGATTTCAGGTTATATGGGAAGATATCATTCTCGGCTATAATTTATATGAAGAACACGTTCCTATTTGAATCATCAAAAAAATGATATGGTCACTATTAAAAATACCTCTAAAACAAGGGCATTTTCGCAATTTTACAAATAAATATATTAATAGGGGTATTTTTACAAAATGCCAAAAAAAAAAGAATGGTTTGCCCTTCAATCGCAGTGGCACTTTTTTAAATGGGTACACGTCACTTGAATTTACTCTTATCGTCATGGCTAATGTTAGGTCCAGGCTAAAAAGAGTATCTTGTGTATTCTATCTCAAGATATCATATTATAATATTATATATCAGTACATGGTTCGGAAACGTGTCAATGGGTCTTCTAGACCAAAAAAGAGTATCTTGTGTATTCTATCTCAAGACGTCGTATTATTATATTGGTACATGATTCGAAAACGCATCAATGGGTCTTCTAATGGGCAACCCATTGATGCGTTAGCATCTTCTTCTTCTTCTTCTTCTCCCTCTCCCTCTCCCTCTCCCTCTCCCTCTCCCTCTCCCTCTCCCTCTCCCTCTTCCTCTTCTTCTTCTTCTTCTTCTTCTTCTTCTTCTTCTTCTTCTTCTAGTTGACTACTCTCAACGCTCAACTACATTCATGAGCATTTCGTAAAAGTTAACTATTTGGCAACTTTAAAACTTGAAACTAAGTTGCTTTCGTGCAAGTTGATTAAGTAGCTAATCTCCACAGTATTTTGAAACATCTTGTAAAAATTACTATTTTGGCACTTTTAGCAGGATTGCCTTTTCCCCTACAACATTTTCTGCAATATTTAGCTTGTGCACGTGCTCCCCCATGTCACCCTAAATTAATACTATCGCGTGATCTTTCAATTTCTACAAACTACGGCTAAGGAAATTAGTTAACATATGAAGTTTAGAGTAGTTCATCTCGTCAGCCCCTTCTTATACGTGCTTCTCAGATTAAAATGACATCCGAAGAACTTTCTTTCTTGCTTCATCTTCTTGGTTTGTAACTAGCTTCCCTTGTGTGGGATCTATAGCGCCACTTGGTCAGCTTTCCACTCTAGTAAGCGAGCTTTCTTGATAAGCAAATTTAATATTCATTCCCCTAATGTCAATAGTTCGATTCTCTGCAAGGCAATTCCAGTTTGATGTACTGCAAAGGATGCTGCCATATCACATGTTATCTTTGGATGTAGACCTATTTTCCTGCTTTGTCTAGAATTTTCAGGTTTCAGTTCAAGGTCCTATTGGAACTCTACCAATGAGAAGTTGTCTGCATCTGCCATCTGCCACACCTCCCAAAGAATAATATCCTCCAAAGAGGAAAGAGATAATATCTTTCAAATTTCAATCATTGATTTACTTGGTATAGGCCTACTCTGATATAACTTAGAAGTTAAATCACTGTTATCATAAGGCTATCTTGCCGATTAATTATTTGCAGGTGCAAGCGTGAGTGTGATGCATGTTACTAAAAGATTGACAAGGCCACTAATAAATTTGTTGGGATGCATGATCATGACCTTGTTTCATGGAATGCAATGACTACAACATATGGCGAACGTGGCCATAACCTTGAGAGTATTCAGCTCCATTATCAATTGTGCTTAACAAGCCATCTGAGGTTACCTTTACCAGCATCCTCAGCACAAAGACCTACAAGAACCACCAGGCAGGTAAGTTTATTCATGCTTTTATAGTCGAGCATAGTTTCGATTCATATACACTAGTAGCTTTCTGGTGGTGCAACAGACTGGATCTGATCGCTCTGATCCGCACAACAATATCCTATGCTCTTGCCCTTTCACTGCCATCTGTACACCATCGCCCAACCTGATCTTAGGGCTTCACAAAACAGAAAAAAGACTCCAATGCCCCAAACTGCCCATGCCACTTGGTTTCCTACCATTTCACAATCCATATGTTCCAAACAGCACCCAACATTATTGCTTAAGATGCAAGTTAAGATCCAGAAACGACCATTAAACATTCGAATGTAAAACAGAAGGTTTGACCAACCAGGCTTCAGTAAAACAATTGTTCCAAGGCTATGAATTTTTTAGCACCATGTTCAATGGAATATTGGGAAACAAGTCAATTAAGCTTGGTGAAGTTTTAAGGCCTGTTCCAACTAGAGAATGGAGCTGAATCTGAATACATCTTTACTATGATGGGTTTTTTTGAGCCTACAATCGTATATCCCAAACTGAAACATGATAGCTCTCGGGTAACATCCCCGCTTATACACACAGGTCCCCCACACACTCGCGCACGCACAACATTTCTTTTCTTGAAGATCCTACACCCACAAATCTTTCAAAAACATATTGTCAAAAACAATAGCAAATAGAGTTTAAAATAACTTCATTACGTAAGAATTGATGCAATAACGTCAATCATATAAAAAAAGACATAAAGGTGTTGTAGTAACTATCTCAACCAGTTTGGAGACACCAAGCACAACTTCGTTAAAAATCTGGATATATTAAATTGTTCATTACCTCGAGGCATTACTCCAATATATTTATGCTCCACATCCATGCCATCTAACTGTTGCATCCAACATCCACATTGGGATCTAAGAAAGCACCTGGGCTTCAGGTGCGGGAATGCTTGCTGCCAATGTTTGTGGTCGCATATAAATTTATACTGCCTGGTATTGAGTAAACCCTAACTATAAATGCTCAAGAAAGTTTACATACATTGTTACATAGAATATAAAACAGACCTCCTCATGGTGCTCACAAAACTGTCACTTTCGGCATAAGGTGAAGTAGAACAATTCATAAGGAGTTCCTCATCAGACATGTCCAGCACTGCATGTGCATAATAAACCCAGCGCATTTCCCTGGAAAGGACTTTTTGAATTTAAAACTTATCTTGGAAAAGAGACCATGTAAGATATAAATTGCATAAATGACATTACTTGCTACAAGCGTCCTCATATATAGCAAACACAAAGCATATTTTAAGTGTCTTACCATTTAAATGGCTGAATCGTAAAACAATCCAGGGCAGTATCATAAGGTGTTCTTAATGTAGAGGAAGGCCCCATGGTTGCTGAGATTGCCCTTATGACCCCATCAGGACCACGGGCATCCTCTGTAAAATTAGCAGGCATAATTTGACCTGTACCAGTTTCAATCTGCATGCATGAAAACACTGTAAATACTTCAATGTGAAAAACCAAAGTCAAACAAGATAAGTATAGGAAACAGCAAATCATGTAATATACATTGAGAGAGAAAAATGAAATGATGGTGTTGAGCGGAAATTATATGGATCTGTTACAGCTAGAACATCATTATTAACATGGCAAATATGATACATTGCCTGAGCATAAGATAAATCATGAAAAGATGTCTCTCCAATTAATACATATGGATAAGAAACAACACCGGTATGGAACAGACAGCTTAATTAACATGGTTGATTTGTAGTTTGAACTTCAAAGTTGTAAGATTTTTTAAAGACCGTAGTTGCACACTGGAAAGAAAGATGGATTCTACGCATCAGTCCTGTTGACTGGCATTTAAATGAGAACATTTGACATGAACTGATTTAAGTGTAATGGTGAAATAACTAAATGAAATGATTAACATAACCAAAATTTCAAAGGACCCATATAATATGACACACTAAGTGTCCTTCCTCAATGCTCTAACATTACTGCTGCAGTCATTAGCACCCATTGTAGATAAAGTGGAATAGAATACAATGATGTGTCGGCCAGGAACACATGGCAGTGGCCTGCACACAGATATCAACCATCACCAGAAAAGCTTATAAACGCATACTCAAGTCAAGTTCTATTACTTCCCTTCTTAGTGGGAATGGATCCCAAGAGCTGTTAAGTTGTAAGGCTGGATACGGATTCTTCATCGAATCAAATTAACAAGAGCATCACCTGCTCAAGTGTCTCCTTTCTGCGGAACTTATAGAGGCTACTTACGATCGAGATCCCTAGATGGGGTTTTCTTAGCCTGCTCAAACTAACTGCCCGTGCAAATCCACTTCAACATGCCTCAAGATTTTCGCAGAACTCCTCATTATTGGTCTGCCCATTTAGTCCACCCTTCAATGTTGCACCCATTTACCATGCCAAAATTTAATCATCTTCATTTAATGTTGATAATATTCCTGCATCAACTAAGTAGCAATAGCATCCATGAACAAACAAGCTATCATGAAGAGGGCTATTAAACAAGACACCCTCAAGTTTGAAAAGATTTGCATCAGGATTTGTTGAACCACCTCTGGCCTTGCTTACCATGCATTACTAGATGAATATCACACACCATTTATCTCCCAGATGTCCTCTGAAACAGAGCTTCCATCATGTGTCTTTTGCTTTGGGTATCCTCTACACCTTAACACGCTGACACCTAAAACCCTTTCATACCAACATCATATTCCGGTAATCCATGACTGATTCTAGCACATTATACCGCTTTATCGTCTCATGCATCGAGATAATCCACTGTGGGAGGAAGAAGAGGATGTTCAGTGTCCTCTTTGATCGTGAGGTCAGAGTGTGCATCCAAAGCAACACCCCATAATGTTCATAACTTACTGGATCCTATTGCCACTGAGAACATCCTGTACAGGGACGTTGCATGCATATTCTCACCAGTCGAGGACTTGCCCCAAAGCTTTACTTGTGAGAAGAATTTGTGAAGCTGATACAAGGAATACTTCGTTCCATTCAATAAAGACATTCAGGCTCCCAGATCTGGAGTAAGGAACTTTATTTCAAGCTGCATATACTTGTAATCAACTGATAATCATACGCAGAAGGCGCAACATTTTATGTTGAAACCCTGATTGCAGAGTCAGATGCCAACAGCTTACTTTACATTCTTGCCTGGCCTAGAACAGTTCCCTTTGCATCTTTTGAGAAGCTAGACATGGCCAATATTCTCGCCTAAATTCTTTATAAACATCATCTTTCTCCTTGAAGGTGGTTTCAGATTTACGTCACTGCTGCCACTGCCACCACTGGGAGCAAAGCTTTTGCATCTGCAAACCGCATCTCTTTCAACTAAATCTTTTCAAGCATCTCTTGATCACTTCCCGGAAATCTTCCCCGTTTAGAAAGCATAACAAGTAAAATTGAGATTAATATAGGTTGAGATCTGGCTCAATGGCTCCTTGTGTTGTACCTCTTAACGAGAGTACGCACCAAAAGAAGCATATCTTACTAGGCAAAACAATCTTCCGCAGATTAAAGTTATACTACTGCTTGTGATTGGCTTGCAATGAACTAAAAACATTCATGACTTTCATGAACCACAATTACCCACTTGGAAAATGCAAAATATTACAGGGATATTGTCAGAATTTATAAATGCATTCAATACCTGCTACAATTGCCACAGAAATTTTCTGGTTATAATTTTCACATTGTTTGTTTACCCTAGTGTGACCAGCATTCGGTATCTGCTCAAATAGAAACTGCTTCAGCTGGAAGAGGAAGACTTACAACAAAACCGCGATGGATGGGGCACAAGTGGCCTTCATCCCCAACCCTAGTATTATGCTCCAATATACAGAATGTTTGAATGCTGAAGTTGTATGGTAGGCAATACAAGGCCTCGACAACTTTCAGTGCCATGGGCCATGAGTAACTACTTCCAGCATGGTTCTGCAGGTATTCTTTACGTTCATCTAGGACATTATCGCTGTCAATGCTGTCATCATAGGCCCCAATGAGATGAACCTCCAAAATAGTATTTCCATTTGGCAGAACGGATTCAACCATTTGTTTCATGCCTTCAAATACACAATTTGGAAAGTCCAGATGTCCAACACTTGTCCTGGTATCGGTTATTAACTTCAGTTATAAGTTACTTGCAAGGCATAGACAAAACAAAAGGTCAAATTTATCAACAACATAGTACTCAGGTAGCCAGGGTAACTAGCAATGTGGAATTGTGTCATTTTGTGCTTTCAAAACCCAAAGAGCTAAGATGACCTTGCTTTAGCTACTTTTCTAATAAGGAATTTTTTCTCTGCAATGTATTCTGATTGCCAGTCTTGCTCTCAGGATGCTTTTTGCCATTTGACTGTTCGTATTGCCAGCACAACATCATTGATCGACTTGGAATAGAATCTATGAGCGGGCCTGGCACTAAAAGTTAAAGAATACGTCTTTCTTCAACTCTAATGACTAGCAAACCACTTCCATTCAGTTTATAATCTCAAATTCTTTCCAATTTTTTTGTTTACAGCAGGTAAGAATGCTTACACGCCCGATTCTGGGTTCCTGAGAGCAAGGCCTACACATGTTGTCATTTCATCTGTTCCAACAACCTGTTCATTACATTAGTACAGAAGACAATTCATACATGCCTCACTACAAATAAGACAAGCCAAAGGATCAGTTTCAGAGACTATTACCTTCACAGTTTCTGGCTTAGCAGTGGCAAATTCTTTCTGGAAAACATAGACAAATCTAAGGGCATCCTCAGAAAACCCTGTTCCATCTTTATGCTCTTTCACACATGATGACTTTATGGTTGATGTAGGCGACCCTTTGAAATGCATTGTTGACTGCAATATTGTCTGGTCTTTCAAAAGTCTTCCCAAAAGGGAGGCGACCTGTATAAGCATACGATATCAAAACATAAACCCCCCGAACAATCATCCTGATTGAGCACAAGTTTAAAAAAGCCCTGGGTGTTTAAAGAATATATGCAAAGGATTAGAAAGGTGCCCCTTAAGATCGATATTTCCAGAATTCTACCCATGCAGGCAGCACAAGGCGATAGTATGATAACAATCTCCTTAGATGGCCATTTAGGTTAGGGATTTAATAGAAAATAGGCCTCACGTTGTAGAATAAAGTCTCCATCAAAAAATTACATAAACTAACTAAAATTGCATGCAGCTTGTAAGTTCAATATTGTGAGGTTGTCCTGTTACATAGACTTCGGGAAGCACAGATTGCGGTCATGTTCCTATAACGATAACGTGATGTGCAATTTGCAAATTAGAAAAACAGATCTATTAGCTCGAACCATAGAAGATGGCTCCTTGGTTGCATCGGCAAGAAGCTCCTCGCCGATAGAGCTCCCCGCCGCCAGAATCATCTCTCGCCTGTGTAATAAAAGAAAGCTTCGGTGCCACCTTGACTCGACGATGCTCAGAAACAAAACTGTCAACGTGATGAACAGGGAATCAACAGGGAATTAAAGGAAGGAGAAAAACTAGAAAATACCCTTTATGTTCGGACGAATTTCTTACCCTTAGGGTCGGGTCACATGTCCCTGTTGACGGCAATCCAAAGCCGTCGACATGAACGAGCAAAATATTCTAGGGTCCCATGTCCCCGTCAACGGGGGACTGTCCACGTCAGCATAAGTCCAAAGAAAAATTGGCGCCAGAGCAAAACCTGATCGCATGCGCTTCCTTTTCCGATCCCTAACCTGATCCGGCAGAAGACTTGGTGGAAGATCTTGCTGCTGTTGGGCTTTCTCGGTAGAAGGATTTGCAACAATGAATTCACAGAAGCAAAATTTGGTGGTGTTTGGTACAGTGCTGCTACAGTTATTTGGAGTTATTGTAAATCTTCTTTTGCAATTAGCTTCAATGCAATTGACGGACAGTGAAGAAATCATGTTTTCTTTGGAGAATTCACTTGAGAAGGCATTCTTGGCATCCTTGATGGAACTGACAAA
>JAANSK020262405.1:0-12252 GCA_011763485.2 Isoetes engelmannii | reverse complement strand
GTGTAGCAGACGTGCCCGTGCCCGTGTCCTTGGGCTCCTCATTGTACAACAAGTAGAGGCCTGTGGCTTTGTCCACATTGTTGACCACAAGGCCAACAATCTACAGATAGATTGAACGACTTTGTTTAGACTGCAAATGCCTTGAAATATGATTAGGAGATTATAAAGGTATGGATCATTGGTGTGATTCGTAACAAATTTTAATGTCCAAAAAATCCAAAAGATAACTAGAAAATGGCACATTGATAACATCTGTCAAAGTTATATCATTTTTTATTCTCATAGTAATTGTTTCATCTAAAAAAAGTTGATTATGTAGAATGTATGGGGTATATATGTCGAGAAATATAACATTCCATTCATAATATTTGTTCAATCAGTTCTAAAGCATCAAATAGAACTAGAGTTAGAAATCTATATATTTTGTGTTCACATGCATTTCATACTACATATTTCAAAATTAAATATACACCGACAACCGACAAAGTTTTTTAAGTAAAGACACGAGGAATCGTCTACATGAACATGATGCGTTGACATGAGATGCACTATTGAAGAAATTTAACCTAGAATCCTAGATATTGCAAGGACCATATGCACGTGGAGAACATATGCAACACATATTTGAGTAAGAAAGTGTGATTCTTCAACCTAAAGTCTAGAACATTGCAAGGACATAGTATACGCATGGAGAACATGTGCAACACCTTTGACAAAGAAAATGATGATGAAAAGCAGGTACAATGATTTCACCTTCCATAGCTATGAGTAATCATTTATAATACTCGAAAGACATTGCCATTATTTGACAAACATGACACAACTGAAAGGATTAAATAATGATTGATTGCTCTATAAAAGGGACTCACATTCAATAAGAGGGCAAAAGCTAGACAATATAGTCGACATTAGTAGTTGGTTTAACTCATCAATAGTTTGAGCTAATTTCCATGGGGCTAATGCCAACATGTTCTCCGTGTTTGCTTGTGACCCAATGCTCAAGCAAAGGAGAGACCAATGATGCTAATACTAAGGATAGCAATGATATTGCGACAAAGCGTACTGAGTTGCCTCCTAAACGTGGCAAAGTGAAGGCGACCATAGTTGCAGATATCAAGCTAGCATGTTCTACACTGACTTGAAATTTAGAAAGTTGATCACATGTAAGAGGCGATGTATAGCTTATTCATTTGATTACATGTGATCCTTCTTTTATAGGTTGCTTATATATTATGTGCAATACGCCTAACATCATGGCCTTATCTAATTATGCATATGCAATGGCCTAGATAGCCTTTGAATTTGCAGCTTGTACTATATAGAAAAATAATGTTAAGTATTTCTAAAGGTAGTGTGCTAAAGTTCATATTCATTTCATGTTTGGTATTATCATTTTATCATGTCATAATTTTTATTGTCTAATGCTAAAGCCCAAGATTGGCCGTTAAGACTTGAAGCTGGCATGTTGTTGCAATAAGATAGGAAATTCCAACCTTTTGGTCCTAACGCTACCATGATCTAGATCTTCCTCCTCTAATATAAGGAGGAGTTGCTTCTAGCCTTGTGCTAAAATACTGCATTTTTGTAGATTCTCTCTCTTGTGTTGGCCACATGATCGATCATTTTTTTTTTTTTTTTAAAGAACTATGTCACCAATAAATTAAAAAAATGATCGATCATTATTTTTGTTGTAAAAAGAAGGAATTTTTTATATGTCTTCAAGAAGAACAGATAGTTAAAGATAATTGTCTATCTGGTACTAGCAATTTGTTTATAGCCCAGTTTCACATGGAACCCCTCTGCCGACCAGATCTCTGTTTTTTTTTTTAGTTGCAGTAGCATCTGGTCTTCCATGATCCAAGACTTCACTCCAACAATATACAACCCAAAACTCACACAGCTATTTCAAGGGTGGAATAATTGAGGCTTCAGCTTTGAGATCACATAATAGAATTGGGGTTCAAATCTTCAAATTGTTCTTGAAGATTTTCTCCAACAAGCCCTACTATTATGATTCAAAGCTCTTGTCAAATATGACCAATTTTTTGCTGCATGCATATCCTTAATATAACAAAACATAAAATACTTAATTAAAAATTAAACGAAACATAAAATACTTAATTAAAAATTAAACGTTAAATTAGCAGTAACACAGGCTTGGGGAAGGGGTGGGTTGGATCATATAATCGGGTTAGGTTATGATGGTTTTAGCGTTGCATTGCTTGTTTGGTGGTGTTAAATGGTGAGAATAGATTTCTTATTAGTTTGCATTTTGATGCCATGACATGTAGAGGTGAACTGTTGCAAAAGGACATCTCAAATAAATTGCAGGAAAATTTGGCACATCTATTCAGCATGAGTTTACGCCAAAATCTTTGATCACCATTTTTCATGCAAAGCTATACCTATAAAAAATAAAGATATATTGCTAGACCCACTGACCAGTACTGGTCCAGGTGATTTGATTCATTAAAATATCAAGAACATCCTAATTTTAATGCATTTTGATCTCAAATTTAGAACATAGGTCGCATGTATAGTAAGTACTCTATTTGATAAAATTAATTCGTTATGTGGGATTGCATAATTAAAAGGTAATATTGAACCACAAACAAATGGAACCTATGTGGATCTCAACTCTTCTTTTCAAAGCTTATGCTACAAAAGGTAAAAAGTCATCGCACCTATGTGTAAATGACAAAGCAATGATAGATAGGGCTGGTGATAATAATTAGAGAGATTTTAGCATATATCCAATTTGTCTGATTGTGGACCATAAGTTGTTCATGTCTATTTATATTCATGTCTGATTGTGGAAATATATGTTTTTAACGAGGCTTGCATACATAAAAAATATAATATATCATGAAAGATGAGCTATTTGTACTCTTGCCATACCTAAATTACACCACTTTCTAGCAGCAACACGTAGACTAGTTCTATGGTAGTAAAATATAAATAGAATTGTTTTTATTTTTTCAATAAAAATACATTAGGAACCTCTACATACGTCTCTTATAATGTTTTGAATCATTAAAAAGACTTATTGGTTCATAATATTCAAAAACAGGCATCGAATGATTGATTGCCATCGATAAACTTTGCAATTTCTTCACAAATTCATCAATCAACATTACTAATTAAATCTTGTTGGGCTTTGATACCATTCTTTTGGAGTTAATTTATCTTTTTAAGCTCTAAATATGTATATCTTATTATTGTAGATCTTAATTAACTCTATCAAATGCATGATTATATACTATCTACACTATATTTGACTTGATATAATTACCTCATATGTAGATATATATGGAATGCATCATTCATTACCCTCGTGAGACTTATATATGGGCTTTATTATAGCATTGTAACATATGTTTTCTATCTGAATTCTGTATATGAAATTGTTTAGTACATTGATATAACTTATGAATGCCTCCAAAAACTATTGTACTATAGCCTCTATAGTTATAAACTCATAACCACAACAATTACGTCAAAACTTGTAATAAAGAGGGAGAAATAATTCCTCAACCTCGAGCAGTTTTTTTGAGCAAAATGGAGTTTAACAACTTCAATTGGTGTCAAATGATAGCCACCAAATACAGGAATATGCAACTCAGTGTCTTTTATCATAAAACAACAATTACTCTCAATGATGGTTTAAGAACATAAAATAAAGGCATCTGCATAAGCAAGGTGGTTCAATTTAAATTCAATCACAGACTCAAAGACAACTCTAGAGTCCTAATAGCGTTCAGATCAAATTTATTCACAGCGTCAAAGACCATATGTTAGACAAAAGTTACTCACAGTGTCAAAGGCACTCTATAAATCCCAGATGTTTTCAGAAATAAGAGGGGACCAACAGATCAACAATGGTGTACCAACAATGGATGCATGTGATCACGAAAGCATAAACTCAAACTACATAATGGAAGGGAAGAAGAAATTCTTAAGCATGTTTAATCAAAATGAAAACATGAGATGCTTATCTGAGAAGATTAGTCTGACGGTGCGCATTAGAGTTTGCCACAAAGAGTCAGCAACTGCTTCAAATACACTCGATCTACTAAGACCAGGTTTGCTAATGTAAAAGAATTGCTGCATTGGCATGTCCTGATAAAAGCTTAAACATGACATTGCATGTCCTGATAAAAGCTTAAACATGACATTGGATGTCCTGTATTCTCAACATGATATACACATCCAACATGAAGGACCTCATCAGAGACATCTTTAAAATGCTAGTCATTCCCTGTAACTGGCAAAACTGGTGTGAATAGTCTGTTGATAGGCGATTCCAGTATGAGCAGTCTGTCACAAATTGCAAAGGCGGATTGGCCATTTGTTGCAGATTCAACTCTAGGATCTTCAAATAGAGAAATTGGCTTGCTCGAAATTTTTGTTCAACGTGCTCCAACAAATAAAAAACACTAAAACTTAGATAGCAGGACAACAAAAGTAGCGGCAAAATGCCAATTCACAATTTCTTGAGCCCATGCCGGGCTTGTAATGTTGGTGGCTTTCTAGGGGCACCATTAGCTGCTATAGAAGGAGAAGCAAACCTGTGAGAAGCAAGGCGCTTGCATTACCTACTATAGTTGTTTTAAAACTTCTTTATCTTACAATATATCTATCTATCCACAATGTGTTATTTTTGATGTGTTATCGGTGTTACTCCGATGTGCTATTTCTTTGCAACATTCAAACCAGAGAAGCCAACTCCTGAAGGTGTGGGAGCAAGTAAAGAGATGGGAAAATGATGCGAGAGCAAGGGAAAAATGATTCCCAGAAGAAACGATTTGAGATCAAGAGAAAATGATGCTAAAGGAGAAATGCGAGCAAAGAAAATGATGCCAATATAAACAACAAAGCGATCAACGATCTGTTGAAGTCAGCTCAGGGAAAATCCAAAATGGAGATGCGCACAGAAGTGTTGATGCGAAACGTTGATGCAGGAAACTCAAATGCCAAGCTCCAAATAGGGCGATTGCCTTGCAGTTAGCAGTTGCTAATTGCTCGTGACACTTGTCACCTAGCTCTAGAAGGCCATTTACCTTCGATTCATTGGAAACAAAGGTAAATGTGTGATGCTTTGATATAAGCTTTGATATGCATCGTAAGTTCAAAGATGTTAAATTAGCAGATAGATTAGCCTTGGCATATTGTTGTTATAAAGAAGCAAAACCCAAACTGGAAAAGAAACCAAAAGTGGAGAGATTAGAGAATTTCGTGCTAATTTTCAAGCATTGGCAACATTAATCTTTAGAGTAATAGCACAAACCTGATGTAATGCAATTGAAACCGATGTTAAAAGATAATGCTTGCCTTTACCAGTAGAAACGTGCTTATGAATACTAGCTCTTAGGTTTTAGGTCTTTTATCAAGCCAGCTCCTCTACGGAACCGTATCAGAAGATTTAAATATAAGGCAAAGGAAACTGCTTGCAGCACCACAGATTTTCAGTGATATCCAACTCAACGAGTTCTTAGGGCATCTTCAAGAGCAGTCTTTCATTAATAGACCAAGGGGTTTCTTTTCGCAAGCCGCTTTAAAGCCCACAGGTCACAAATGTGGAGAAAAGTAGAAGGAAATGAAAAATCCGGACCAAGTAAGAGGCACACTAGTTCACCCGATGACCAGCACTAATACCGAGGTTTTTTCATTCTTCCGGCACAACACACAAAATTCTGACCTTTTCTAACTTCCTTTACCATAGATGGCAAAATTCTTAGGCTGGAATTCGTTTGAGCTAAGGTGGCTTGCTACATGGATAGCCTAGGAAGCGAAGAAATCTTGTAGCAGGGGTTAGACAAGCCTGCTAAATACTAAATACCTAACTATTTGGTAGATAACTTATTTGGAATTTTGCTTAACTTGATTTTCTAAGATTTTGAAGGGTTTTGGCTGCCCATAAATCTTCTCGAGATGCAGGATATGCATCTCGTCAGTCACTTCCGAGTGGGCACGGACTAGCCGAGATGAGGAGCTCGACTCAGATCATGCTTCTCTCTACCTGAAGCTGGCTTGAGAGATCGCCAGAACCCCACCTGCGGTAGCTACAAGAACACCTCAATTGCACTTGGATTACGAGCAGGCAGAGGATTACGCTGACATGCTGACATCCGACCTCACAGGAATTTTGTTGGCCCGCACGCTAGAGCAGTAGACTGACCGACTAATTGATTTGGCACCGTAGTGGAAAGGTGTTTTGGGAGAACCTGTCTTGGACGAATGTCGGAGACCACAACCTTCCTGCATAACCAATTGTCTGATGTGGAATGTAAGAAACACAAATGTAGACTTCCCCAGGTCACAGACCCAGTTATGCGCCCATACGCCACCACACACTACGCGCTTTCTTGAAGATAAAGAAAGCCAGATACATCGCAAAGCACAAGAGGGAGATGTTTTATCTGCTGGACAATCATCCTAGAATATGTTGGCGCAGGGTGCTCCGGAAGCCAGCCCAGCCTGTGGGAACATCACCACTAAATAGTTGAAACAGTACTTGTAAGGGCTCTATGATCCACCTGGAACATGAGCAGCCATACCACCACAAGACGGCCCGACATGAGACATCCCGAGGCAATGGACCACAAGCAGGGTTGTTCCCATTTATAAGGCAGAGGATCCACATAGCACCCATCCAATTAACGCGCAATGGTCAGTTCAATATTTGCAAAACTATTAGCTGGCATTCTTGAGCAACAGCTGACTGGATGGGCAGAGGCAGCAGAGGTACATGCTCTTATACAGGCAGGATTCAGGCCCCAGCACTCAACCATTGGTCATATCTTTACGTTGAGGTCTTGATTGAGGACAACATGAACCGTCGGCAAGGCACGTACTGTTGCTTCATTGACTTTGCAAAGGCATTTGACATTGTGCATCGGGAAAAGCTGTGGGCAAGATTGCACCAACTAGTACTCCCTGTGCCAATACAGAATGTAGTGTATAGATTGTATGAGAGTCCTTCCGGTCGAATCCAACCGACGGGACGACCATTCACCAGTAGCATTGGGGTTCGCCAAGGATGCCCCCTCTCTCCAACACTGTTCGGGCTTCACATTGACCAGTTGAAAAGTTGGCCCATTGACAATAGGGATGGAGGGTCCCAAATTTTGCACCAGGTCATTCGGCAACTCATATACACAGACGATGTTGACCTCCTGGCTCACACTCTGGAGGACGTGCAGTCTCACCTTGATGCATTGGAGCGTCCTGCCGAGCCATGGACATGCGCATCAATCTAGCCAAGACAAAGGTGGTCCTCATCTCATCCTAGCAGCACCCATGGCACCCCTGATTAATTTATCGAGGGCAAGAGGTGGAGCTGGCACCTACCTACAAGTATTTGAGAGTGGAGTTCCCTTCCACATTGAAATGGGACACCTCGATTCGATTACGCATGACAACAGGATGGAAAGCTCTCTATGCAATGTAAAACAACAATCATAGAGCCAAACTGTATGATTTGGGTCATCAATCACATCTGTTCAAGGTATTGGTGGCACCCGTTCGCTTTGCGTGGATACGAAGTTTGGGACTCGGTTGTGTCCCTTGCCACTTGGAATGACTTAGAGCAGGTGCAGAAAGCCTTCTTGGCACTGGCGCTCGACGTGAAATCTATGGTGCCCTATCAAATCTTGTTACAAGAAGCATATTTTCTACCTCTCCAGCAAGCAGGCCTTGAAAGACACGTACTCTATTTCCATAAGGCCATTGCTATGGATGATTGCCATATCCCAAAGCTGGCTTACACTATGGCGATGGGACCGCAGTGCCCCAAGACCTGTTGGAAGGATAAGAGAGCTCAATGGCTAGCCAGGTGGAATTTCCAAGAGGACAGGTGCATACATGTAGAAACGGAGGCAGATTGCGGCAGCCTAGGCCACTATCTTGACACTTGCTTCCTCGATAGGCTTTGGGATACCAGGGACTTGGAGCAGGTCAAACCATCACATTATAAGCACCATATAAGCCCTACACTGGAGTGGGGGTCTACAACACTACTTGCGTTCACATCTGTCGATGAAAACGCGCCGGCTCATTGCCTCCATTCATACAGGGGTCCACCAGCTTTGAATTGAGACATGCAGATGGATTGGAGAGAAATGCCAGAATAGGCTGTGTCAGTGCTGCCAGATGGGAGCGGTTGAAGATGAGTGCCACACTCTCCAAAGCTGACTTACGTACGATTAGATCCGGACATGCTATGTTGAATTGCTCAGGCCCGGTGAGACCCTATGTATGCTCCTGAATACGACCTCAGTATGATTGTTGGGATCGTATATTCAGGAGGTGATGGGCAAAATAACTCAAATATCCCTACCACAGCCACCTAACGAGTGTACTTACTTTTCATATCTATTTGAGCAGCTTGCCAGCAGGCTTATTGTTGCCACGATTTTTGCCTCAAAAACCCTACGGGGCGGGGGTTTTTAATCCGAGTAGTAATATGTCTGCTGCACTCTTGTATTGGGTCCCATAGACTGATTAGCCTCTGTGGACGATAAAAAACAATTCAATTCCATACCTTGTGGAGTTATTTCTATATCTACAATGGAGCTAGACCTCCAAATGCTTCTTGGTAATGGGTTGCTTGGCAGTCTCTGGGATCACTTTTATTGTAGGCCTTTTTAATATGGTAATTTTAACTGCTCCAAAATTGGCCCCACAATAGGTTGTAACATTCAGGCTTGCCCTAAATAGATAACTCCATTTACAACGTGGTATTTATCTTATTAACAACTTGGAGCACATTTCCTTAATTGATCATGCCCAATAATTGCATTTACATGGACATTATCTTTACACACTAGGAATAAAACATATGATATTTACTGTTATGCAAAGGTCAGTTATAGCTTAATTGATCCCCATAGACTAGGAATAAAAAGGATGATGGTTATTGCTACATCAAAGGTCAGTTATAGCTTGATTGATCTCTTGTACTGTCTATGAAGCTTATCATAGAAGTGCCAACAGGGTCTGATTTTCTAATAGTAATGTACCTGGTAAGTTATCTTTTTTTTTTCATTTATGCTCTCGTTTGTAGAATTATGGAACCATAGTTGCTTTATGCCATGTAATTGTAATTGCTTCAGATCTACTTACTTTTTTCTTATTATTATGTTTACTTGAATAAAATAGGGTATTTTGTGTGAGGTAGATAGTAGTGGAACATAAATTAGTTGGTGCATGTCGGGTCATCATTTTGAGATATGGTTGCATATTAATATATGGTTTCGAATGCCTTAAGCTAAATTTTCTTCTTCGTGAGACGTTTAGAATGCTCTAGGATGTCCTAACTTTCCATTTTCTTTATCTTTCAATTGCCTCAAGCTTTCAGATATTGTCAAATATTGATTTTGAGTTCTAGAGCATATTCGTGGATCTTTTATCAAACCATTGCTGCTCTGCAAATCACGTTTTGGAGGTGCTCTGACATCCATCTATGATTAGTTGTGTACTCTTTATATGGTAATTACCACCATGAGATGCACCTATATATGCATACATCGTTTTCATTTTAACCACGCTTTTCATTCCCTAGATATGGGAGAAGTTGAAAATGCTAGAAACGCCAGTGTGGCAGTTCCAAAGTCTAGGCACCTAGAAGAAAAAAATGCCGATATTACCCCAAGAACGTTTAGTTTTTGGACAATGGACTATGAGATAATGGGAGTGCAGAGTTGTGGTTGCAGTATATAAAGTCTGAATTGCTTGATTGCATTGGTGCACCAGATAGGCATATAAGGGCAATGGTTTGCACTGTCATAAGTGTCATCATTGCTCAAGGGGACGTCCAAGGTTGGCCAGAATTATGCCAATCTATTTTGCAATGTTTGGAGAGCAACCATGACAATCATATAGAAGGAGTTTTAGATGTGCTTTACAAAGTAGACATTCCGTAAGGAGATGGGTTTACTGCCAAAAACAAGTTGTCTATCACTAGGTATGTGTTTAGGCATTGGCAATTTTATTTGAACTATGCATATGATCGTCTCAGACAGGTGTACATAATGCACTGACTTGAGGGCCTATGGGAGAAAAGTGAAGATCTTGTGGCCATGGTCAAAATGCAAGGGTCTTATGGCCAGGGCCGAAATGCCAAAGTGGCAAGGAGGAACTATAGGGAAAGATATCCATAGGGAAAGAAATATTCCAAGGTGGCTCAAGAAAGCTCCAACATGGAAGGCATGCAGTCTCATGTTTTTTAGCAGATCATAACCTTGTGGTAATCTAGCTCTTCCTATTTCATTGTTGGAGAGTATTTTGGTCAAAACATTATAGCAAATACAAATATATTGGAAAGTTGTATATGGTCTAAGAACATTGTATGGAAATGCAGTAATATTCTCTTTGAACATTCTTTCTTAACTTGTGCCAATTGTGCATGCTTCACGTTCATCTTTCCTTCAAACGACCAAGCAGTGGTTAAAAGATTTCTAGTTGGTCTTTTTTTAAATTTGCATAATCATTTATATGTAATAAGAATAAACCTGAAATGCTGGGCTCTTGCTTAGGCCGGATTTCCACTTACGACAACGACAACATTTATTTATTTTGAAATCCAATTAGAGATTCACACGTCACAATTTGCCATTGCCCCTTCTTTCCGTTACGCCTGCAGGTGCATTGCTGGCACAAGATTTGTTTCTGCCGTCGATTTTTAATCTTCGGGGCATATTGCCCGGTAGGATCATAATTCGACAGCAACAACATCTAATACTTCACTCGAATTCAACACTGTTGCTCTAGTTACAGGTTTTTGAGGTAAAAAAATCCTTTTTCTTCAATTTTGTTTGCTTCTATCTTTTTCGTTTCTTTGGATCGATATGCTATCAAATAGGTTTTGCATGTCTTTTTATCAGGGAATCAAGCAAAAGAAAGTGATTCAACCTATTTCTTGCAGATTCAAGCTCTGATTTTTCCCATTCAAGCTTGAATTTCGAAAATTTTGGGTCCATTCAAGCTTTCCGATTTTGGGTACAAATTCGATCTTAAAAGCTTTTGTTTCTAACATGAAAAATCGAAGGAAGGATGAAAAATCGTGTCAGGATGTTGCCGCCAGTGGAATTATAAGGTAGTATGTTGCCGGAAATATTGCATGAGCAAGCCCCAGTATTCCAACTCCATCAATAACTATGGTGCAAGCTGAATCACATTTGTACTTCATATATTTTCTATTATCTGGGTTTTTCAAGATTTCTCACTTTTTTACTTGTTTCCAGATGCTGCATGCCATTCAATGGCTGAAGAATACTAGAAAAGGGTCATCCTGGCCAACTCTAATGAAGGGGAACTGCCTGCAAAGGTATGCTAAGCTTGAGTAGAGCTCCATGGAGACGAAGAGAATCTGGAAACTATTTTGATCAAGAATTCTGTTTATTTTGATCAGGAATCATCATGAACCACTGGCATTTGGCCATCCTTTCTTTCCTCGAATTGCATTTTAATCTATATTAGCTCTTCTGTTATGCTGTACTTCACATTCTATTCTACTTTGACTATAGCAATATGTTTTCTCAAAACAGACAACACTTGCACTAAAAACATGTTTTTGTTTTTAGAGCAAATAACACTTACTGGCGATAAAACAACCTTTAATCAAATGCAAACATCACTTATTTAGCCTAAAAACAACCATAGAGTACATCTTTGACAGTATGCCTCAATGTTTTAACAAAAACCACTCCTTTTATTAAAAAACAACACTTGGAAATATACATTTCTAATACATGACATATGTGTTTTACATAAAACAACAATTGAAACCAACAACTAATTTTGAAAAACCCACATTATACTTTTTAAATCCACATTACTTTTTGAATAAACAACACTTGAAAGCACTACAGTTACATAAAACAACAATTGAAACCAATAGTTAATTTTGGAAAACCCACATTATACTTTTTAAAACCACATATTACTTTTTGAAGAAAACAACACTTGAAATCAATATAGTTAAATAAGAAAGTAGAAAATTACGCATCATTTCTAGCAAAGTCGGACAAAATTCTCTCTGTGGTTTTTTAGTGTTGTGTTTTTGCAAAACAACACTTGACAATAACATGTAGACCACCTGTATTTGATTAAGAACCACATGTCTACTTTTGAAGAAATCAACACTTGAAAACTACAGCTATTTCTAAGCTAGTCCAGCTCTGTCAGGTGTTTGACATGGTCGTCTGTAATGGCATGTCCAGGTGGCCGCAATCAGGGGACATTACGTGCAGG
>JAANSK020262394.1:0-12252 GCA_011763485.2 Isoetes engelmannii | reverse complement strand
ATACCTCAAGTAGAGACACGGAGCTTATGCTGGGATATATGGCGTTATGGCGCTCCGTTACTGGCTCTCTATTTGGATTGGTGAATACTTATGAGGTGCCGGTCCAAACGCTTTTGGAAACCAAACAAACTCCAAACGCCAGGGCCTCAAATCCGATTAAACTAATATTTTTAAAGCTCGAATGTATCTACTTACAGTGCAACAAAGATCAACTACCAGCGACAAATCTCAAGAACACCAATAAAGCAACAGAAAAATCATCTCATGGATGATTTTTTTGTTGCTTTGTTGGTGTTCTTTAGATTTGTCTTTGGTAATGATCTTTGCTGCACTGTAAGTAGATACATTCGAGTTTTAAAATATCAGTTTAATTGGATTTGAGGCCCTGGCGTTGGAGTTTGTTTGGTTTCCAGAAGCGTTTGGACCGGCACTTCATAAGTACTTTTCAAATAGAGAGCCAGTAACGGAGCACCATAAACGCCATATATCCCAGCAAAAAGCGTTTTAGGAATTTGAAATTGCAAGTTGTCTAGTGGGATGACGATATAAAAGAATTGCAAGTACCCTTTCTCTGAAATATTTAGATATATATTATAAAAAAAGGTACTAGATTAGAAAATTTAGCTTTTATAAAGCTTTGAATTCGTACAGCTGTACATCCCAGACTATAGGCCTGTATTTAGAACCTATGTGGTAAGACCGGAACATAATCTGGTGCATCTGAGATAACTGTATTATGCACCATTTTGTCCCAGGCTGCAACACTCAGGCTAGAACTACACAGAAGGTAATTGGCGATAGCTTCCACCATTCCGTCACGGAAGGGAATAAGCTCGTCCAACATGGCACGCTGGTCCGTTGTCATAATATGTATTCTTCGCCTAACCCACAAAATGCCCTTACTGGCAGCCGCATGGAGCATAAGCTCATGGAGCTTGCTCCTCAATTCTTCTTCTCGTAGGCCGCGGCACCGTTGCACTGACCGAAATCCACTGGCGAGATCACCCTATTGTACTCATTGAGCATGCGCTCGAAATCTGCAAAGAGTGTGACCTTTCTCATATCGACCTGCAGAGATCTGTCCCGGGCCTTTGTTAAACAATGTGTTAGGGCCTCTGCATCAACTCTGGGAACTGTCTGATCCTCTCCTCTGAATAAGTCTCTCCTGGATGCTGCCATGCTGAGCCTGGGCCGGAATACTAATCTCACTCTCACTCCTAATCTCACTCTTCTACACAAAACAAACCAAAATGGGCCGCAAGAAAAATGTTTAACTTACCTAAATAAATAAGAATGGTTCGCGTAAGCGAAAAAACGGCTTCGCTTGCGCGAAAAAACTTCGCGTAAGTGAACTGTGGCGTCCGCGTAAGCGAAACCAAAAGCGGTTCGTGTAAGCGAACTTAAAGGTTCGCTTACGCGAAAATCTTTTCGCGTAAGCGAACCCGAAGGTTCGCTTACGCGAAAATTTTCCGGGCCAAATTTTTTTTTTAGCTGTATTTTTGACGTTTTATACTTAAAAAAGTTGCCGTATCATACATAAAATACGTTTGGCATATAATACGTATTAAGTATTGAACCTATCCCTGGCATGAACTGTACATGCATTTTATCTGAAAATGCAGTCGCCTTTGCTTTTCCACATTTTTGGTTGAATCTTGTTCATTTGGAGTTTTATGTACATATTTATTGCTTACTTAATATGAAGTACTATACTGTATAAATGAGCATCTAGATGTAGGGTTTGTTCACATTTGCACAATGTCGTTCACACGGTCTTTTAAATGTGAGGTCTTACATTTTTCTTGCAGCATGCTATTGTGGAATGTTTGAATGTACATTGTTTTACATGCATGAACCTTGAAATGAATTGTACTTTTCTATTTGCAGTGTTAGAATGCAGGAAAATTTATGTACAGTAGCTTATAACCAGTCTGTACAATGTGCATGTGGTACATTTATGTACATTTATGCACATTATATATCCAATTATCATTTTCTTCCTTTTGTTCTAACATCGAGTAATTGGAATGTACTTTGAATGTGGAGTTGTGTACATATGTATATGCATTATGTATTGTTTTGTACATAGTGCTGACATGTGTTTGTGTTCAGGCTCACGTGGTGTCAAAAAGCCTGTTCCAGAACAAAGAAAGGTTGGTTTTGAAGCTGCTAGTAAGCATTGTTGTCTAACTTGACTATGTAAGATATACATTATGTTTCTAACAGATATGTCTTATTTCAGATTCTGATGCAGTTAATATCAATCTCGATTTCAATGATTTGGATGATTCTGAAGGTGAAGCCAGAGATCAATTAATGGCTGATCAGAGTGTTCCTACCACGAGGCTCCTATTCTAGCAGTGGAAGATGAGATTTTACATATCAAGATGCAACCTTTAAATGCTAAGAGAAATAAAGATGAGGAACTTCATCAAGTAAGAAGTTTCACTTTATTCTAGTAGTTTTAATCTATGCTCTATTTTGTTTCAACCCTGATGTTATTCCATTTGTTGCAGATAAGTAGCCTTTAGATGAAGGGGACTCAGACATGAATAATTCTGAAGTGGATCGGGAATTGGAAAGCCAAGTTGCTGCCATAGAAGCCTGTTGTGAAGGGCAAAGGTATGAAAATTAAAGAAAAGAAGCTTGTGAAACAAACTTCAAACAATGATCTGATGTCTGCTGGTAGCAGTCAACATCTGAAACTTGCTTGACTTTACTTCATCTCATTGTGACAGGTACCTACAGACGTGCACTCCAAAGGATAAAGGGCCACGGTAGGCTTCTTTCATCCAGACAACTACATTGAGTTTAGGATGCATCTGCAGCATAGATATCCAAATGGGCCAAGTTGACATGATAAGATTCCATCGTAAAGCAGGTTCTTCAGGGAATAGTATGGTCCAAGTGCAAAGGGATTTTAATTTCCATTTTGGATGGAGACCATCATTCATTTGTTGTCCTCAGATTTAATGCAAAAAACAGGAATGCAGCAGGCTACCAAGTGGTAAATTCACTGAAAAGTATCAGCATAGATGAACATACTTTAAAGAGGTAACGAGATTGTTTAGTACTTTAATGCTGCTGTAGATGTAATTTGTTTCCTTCTCCTTTCATTTGACTTTAACTTTCTGGTATGGCCGACAGATTGCACATCTACATAGTTGCCAGAACTGCAATGGACTGTACATCTACTTTGAAACAGGGGAACCAAAAACACGCTTGCTCTATCCAATATTCGAGAGTCCCACAGCAGACCAATGATTCTGATTGTGGTCTATATGTGATGGCATTTATGTAGGCATTTGTTGATGGCAATATACTTGGCACAATGGGCTATGCACAAGCAAACATTTGAAGAATCAAAACACGTACTTGCAGAAATACTTGGAATCAAAAGATCAAATTGATGCTGGTTCTGGTCCATTATCTCGTCTGCATTATCTTTTGATCTATCTTTAGAAGAAACGTCTTCAATACAAGTAGGATTGATTAACCCAACAACTTCTGAATCAGCAACTACATTAAAAGGAACTATTAGCACTTGAAGCACACATGCACAGTAAAACACAACAACAACATACACGCAAGAGATGTTTCCCTCACATCACTTTCAGAATTTACAGTAAATGCTAAAAAAAAAAAAAAAAAAAGGGTATCTTACAGAAAAAATCAAAGGTTTTGACACAAAATGCAAGCATGCCAACCTTTTTCCACACATAGATTCTCAGAAGTATGCATAGAAGCATCCTTGACTAATCCAGGAAGATCAGACGTTGGAATGACATCTTTATATTTGATGGCAGCATCACAAACAACAAGATCAATGTAGGTAAAAGCATATTTGGTTGAATCCAGCAGATGACACGCAAGATTTGCGCCTAAGACATAAAAATCGAGCATAAAAGGATACACATAAACTTTAATGCTTAAAAACTACAATACCTTGATATCTGCCTTCTAGAAGAAGATTCAAATGCAACATCGGTTCTAGACAAGAAAAAATAGAAAAGGTTAGTATCTTACATAACAAATGAAAGATTCAAGCAAGAAATCAAGCATGTCGACCTTCCCAGATGGGAGACACTCGATTTTGATCACTTCGCTTCTTTTATACAATCATGTTGTGTAGAGGTAACCTTTCTGGGACGAGCTTCCCATGGATGTTAAAACCCATATTGAGACCTTAAACCTGCCATATGTAGTGGATAATCACATGCAAAGCAGCTCCTAGCATAGCATCAAAATGATCCTGCCTAGGAGTGCATTGGCTTCTACGTGATCTGTAGAATAAAATGAAGTAGAATGTAATCATGATGCGATGATGAATAGGGTGACATCCTTCAATTAAAAAAAAAATTGTTTTGAGTGTCTCCGAGTAAGCTATATTTCTAAATTTCATATATATACTTTTTATAAAAACTTAACGTTTCGAACCACTAGATCACAATCACTAGAGTTATATCTCCATTTAAGAATATACTATATTGATTGCCCAAATGATTTTTATTCAAGGTGGAGGTCGTCCACTAGGGACGGGTCTCTTGGACATTAGCAACTAGGAGTTAAAGCAAACACACGAGGGAGGATCACACTCTTTTGTGTTCTCCAGGTGGAGGTGGTAGGGTATTAAAAAAATGTTATAAACCAATGCCATAGAAGTTCCAAACATGATTCATGTGTTAACTCCAGGTGGTTGGCTATTCAAAAGCACAATTATAATGGTTTGACAGCCTGTGCTCACGATTGGCCATCTATTTGTGGCAACATGTCTCACTTAGCAAGGTTGTGAGTTATAAAGCAATATAATTTATGAGGCAATGCACTTTAGGGAAGCAAAAAGTAAATGGTAAAGATACAAAGATCTTTTAGGACAAGGAAAGGTCATGCAATTGGAGTTTTGGAATCCATGACATGGGCCCAGAAAAGAGTAGCTAGAAAGAATCATCAGAATTGAGTAGAAAAGAGTAGCTAGAAAGAATCACCAAAATTGAGTAGCTGGGAAGTCAGGCTGATACTCGAAAAAGACTGGCACTTTTGGAAGATGGGGCCTGGAGGCGTCACAGGCAGAGCTCAAGTTCATGGTACATGGGACCTGGAGGGGCGACGGTGATGCGAGTAGAGTTGAGGTGGATGGGGGGTCACCGAGACGTGGAGTGTTAGATGCGCTGGAGACACCAAGGTGTGCTCCACCATTAACAAGTAAGTAGGGACATTCTTGGATATCATTATCATCATTTGGGCAACATTCCATTATATCCAATTTGCTAACAAGCCACGTTTCCAAATTCCTAGGCTAAAAAATTAGCGCCACGACAAGGATCCAATCATAACAACATTTTTTTTACTCAAAAGAAGACAACATGTCGTGGTTTTCCACAACTAGAATAAACGATCTAGATTACTCTTTCCAAACATAGAACACATCAAAACCCTTGAAAGTGAATGCATCGAGACCGTTTAATTGTTCAACGTGGATGCATCTAAGCCGTGTGATAAAAAGAAGAAATGAGAGATGCCATCATTTATAATTCAAAATATGTGCAGTAAAAATTCGTCGAAAACGTCATCTGGGCGACTTCTTTTTTTAATTACCTTTTACCTTCCAAGTTTTACTTTTCCACACAGTCCTTTCCTTCTACTACTTCAAAGACGTGGGAAGTCCGGCGACGGATCCTAGCTCCATCTCCATCCTTTTTTCATTGCCTCTTTCTTATCCAACTCCTGTCTTACTCACCGTATCCACCATAGCTACACCTTTTTTCCGAACTTAATCTGTCGCGGAATTAGTTCTAAACGGCCATTTCATTATTTCACCCATTCCGATCTAAAAAATGGTGTTTCCCCACTTAATCTTTGGTTCTTTTTGAGTTTTGCATCCCGTTTCAGGCATCCGGAGCTGTTTCTATTTCGCACATTCTACTGTTTGATCGAATTGTTGGGCAAATTGTTTAAGGACCTATGCTTCAAACAGAGCCCCGGCACTGGATATTTGATGTTGGATGAAAATGGAGTGCTCGAGCACATAGTCCAAATGCGAGCATTTCATCAAATCTGGACTTAGCTTCACGGACAATGCAAGTGGGGCTGTTTTGGAGTTCGCAGAATAGAGATGAGGTTTTGTTGTTCCCTAAAAGAAACAGATATGCAGCGGAGGTTTGTTGAATAAAGTGGCGATGGAGAGTCGTACCTAAGTGATCAAAGTAGTAAGCATGTCATGACCAGAAATTCTGAAGAAGAGCTTTGCGAAACACATTTCAGCTCTGTTACGTGCTTGTCGAATCTTTAAAGAGAGAGGTGTGTAACATTTCCATTCTCTTCATAGCTTCGTTTTGCTTGCATTCCTGGTTTCAGAGAGGAAATCCCTATAATTTACAACTTGTGCTTCTTGCAGGACCATTTTGTTAATTAAGGGATAGGTTAGACATACCAAATCAAGCTGAAATGGATCAGAAACGTAAAGCTCCGAGTGTGGTTGCCAGGCTTATGGGTCTGGAAACAGTTCCTGAGCCTGAGGCTAAGAAAACAGAGAAGAGTCCTGAACACAAATATTCTTTGAAATCTGCATTCAAAGGTCTTTTCTCGAGAACCGTTCATAAGCAGGAAGAAGCACAATCGCCGGAAAAGAAACAGGTTTCTGCTCCTCCAAAGTCCGAACCCAGTTTGCATAAAATAAAGACCGAGCAAGAGCTACGGCAAGGGCCTGAGTCTGGTGAAACCCAGCTTCAGGAAATGACCAAACAACTAGAATTGACTAAACAACTGGTTGCAAAGCAAATGCATGTGCGAGCCCAGTTGAAAGAAGCAAGGGAATATTTAGCTAATGCTGGCCTTCGGGAGCGAGGCTCTCATCACAATTTAAGCGAATCAAGAGAGTTTGCAGATGCCCTTGATCTTCTGCAACTTAACAAGGACTTTTTCCTCAACTACTTCCAGGAGTCAAGTTCAAGATCTAAATCTACCCCTGAAGCGAAGGATGAGGAATCTATGAGATCAGCTAGAATACCTAAACCACGTTTTGAAGAAAAAAGACCAGAGGTTTTGGATTTTGAGAAAAAGAAGAAAGCACCCCAGAATGGACTAGACAAGTCTTATTTTGAAGTTAGACAGAGGGCAAACCTTAAGCCTTCAGAAATGCAGCCATTTGTAAGAATGCAGAGGCCAGCTGAGATTAGGCAGCAGAATGCCGAATATTATCCAGTTCAAGAACTTGATAGGCAACCTCAGCCTTCTGGTGGAACAAACAAATATGAAAGAAGATACAATCCTGTGCTACCTAGTATTGTTCTTCTCAAGCCAAATCCTGGGCAAAAGACAGAAAGCAAAGACTCATCATCAAATTCTTTGAATGCTAGGACTATCACTGATTCAACACCTTCTAGGGCAACTCTTGATAATGTAAGAGTTCCTATTTCACAGATCATGGGGGCCAAAATGGAAGAGAAGATTGCCAAACAAAAGCCAATTGATCCAAAAGAAGTTGCACGGTTGATTGCTCACAAGGTCAGAGAAAATGTGATAAAGGAAATGGCAAAGCCATCTTATTCTCGAACAGAAAGTGCTGTTTCTCCACGATCTTTTAGTGGCAACGCCATATCCCCACGATCCTTTAGTGGCACTTGTAGAGCTAGTTTAGGAGCTTACCGTGATGATTTTTCTGAATGCAGTGATAGAGAAGGGGCCTCTGCTCCAATATTTAGGAGACATGGGAGAACTGCATCAGGCTCAAGCCTACCGGGTTCTCCATGCTTTAGTGAACCAGACATTACTGCCAGGGATAGAAATAAAGTGAATAAGTACAGCAGGCAGCCAAAAAGTGGTCCATTAACAGGAAACAGATCTTCTCGTAGAGATTCAAGCAAAAGGCTGCCTGCATCACAAGGTGTGACCAGTCCAAGATTTGCTGGTAAAAGTGCTTCGATTGCATCAGGCACAATAGAGGGTACTAAACATGGATCGAGAGTTTCCAGCAGAAAATCTAGCAGCATAAATCACAGGGTTAATGAAGAGAGCCCATGTTCCCCATGTTCTTCCACACGTTCAAGGACTTTCTCAAACTATTCACCTGAGAATTCTCCGAGGATGTTATCAAAAAGCAGGCATCTTACAGATACTTCTCCATGTGGCTCTCCAAGGGTTGGCCTAAAGTCCAGGGCATCACAAAGTTGTTCAGATATACCTCCAAGGCTGCCACCTAAACCTAAGAAGGTTTCGTCTCCTGCCATTGATAATAAATCAAGGAAAGTTCCAAGTTCCAGTCGGCTAGAAGCTGCTGCTACTAGAAAAGCTGGCAGTGATTCTATGACGAAGTCAGAATTAACCCCTAAATTATCTAGTGACAGGGTAACGGAGATTAAGATAAAAGATAAGGATTTACAGAATGTTTCAGCAAGAAGCAAAACACCGGGTAGAAATGCTCCAGTTTTGGAAAGCCTGGCATTTTCAAGAATTCAGCCTCACAACGCTCTTGCTGCCCAAGGTGACAAAATACTGGAACAGGGTCTACAATTTACATCCAATGGCATATCCAATGATGAAGCAAATACAGAGTCCCATGCTTTAGAAATGTGCAGAGTCACATCCGATCTGCAGGACATTTTAGGCAACGAACCTGATGTCCATCAAGTATCTGAAAATGACAATGACATCCATGTTAACGCTGTCAATGTAAGTATATTCTTTAATGTGTTTAATGTGCTGGAGTATCTTTAATTTATTAAGCTTATATATAACAGACTGAAAACCATGTTCGAGAATGCAATGATACAATAACAAACGCAGAACATAGTACCAGTACTCCAGCACCCAAAGCAGCACAGTCCTTCTTCTTCCATGAAGATTTGAATTCTCAAATAAATCTCACCAAGGGAGTGGAACATTTAAGTCCAGTTTCTGTTTTGGATATGGACTATACAGATGAAACAGATGTTGATATTAAGGAAGTTATTGCTGAATCACAAGGTAAGTTGACCTCTACAATTTTCCTTGATCATCTTTGCGTGTGTAGCTGTTCATATTGCTGAACCTTTTATGGACTTTGTTTCAGGATTGAATTTAAGTATACACCTAGAAGCGATAACAACCTCAGATGTTGAAGCTGCAGAGAGCACGTTGAAGGGCAGTGTTCCAGCTACATTATCCCTTGAGAATGAAGATGTCAACTTCAAAGAAACCAATTCGGAAAGTAAAGAAGACATGTTGTATATCAAAAGGCTTCTTGTTGCATCTGGTCTTTTTGAAGATAAGATTTCTGTGGATTTACAAAAGGGTTTAAGATCTCCACCAATTGATCTTGCTCAGTTTGAAGTACTAGAAGCTCATTACTTCAAACCACATCAGATATGCGCAGATAAAGTGGCTGAAGCAGAGAGCTTTAGCTGCCATACAGACCAAAGCAATAAGTTGAATCTTGCAGATGGGAACGAGCAAACAGATCCACTCACTAGACTGCTTCTTTTTGATCTGACAAATGAAATATTGGCCAAGCAGCTTGCCTCATGCTTGAGATACACGACAGAAGATGACACAGTTTTCTCGGGAAGACAAATTCTTGAAAAAGTGTCTGCTGAGATGTGCAAGTACAGGCAGGCTAAAAATTATCCTGAGAATTGCATCAAAGACGAATTCAGCACAGAAGCAGAGTCAAGAGATTTAAAAGAAGAGATTAGATCAGTTGCTACTGAGATAGAGATGGCTTTGTTTGATGAGCTTATAGTAGAGATTATTTTTGACCTAAGGGATCCGCAAACAAGTTGCAAATTACAAAATTAAATCCCACAAAAGCTGAGAGTCTCACATATATGTTGACCAGGTTCCTGAAACTTAAGACAACAGGGCTACCTTGGAAAACGCATTTTATCACATTTGATACATGTAATGTAATATCAACCCCATGTTTCTTGAACCTGGTCCATTTCTTTATCTCTTTTATATAGATGCTCTGCAAGGACGAATACAACAATTTCTAAAAAATACCTGATCAAGAGTCCTTTGTTGGTTGTCTTAAAATCTGTAAAAGCCACATACATTACATTCTGCCTTCTAGCTCAATCGTGTGTTGACATGTGGCAGTGATTCTTTTAAGGAATGTAAAGTAAAATTTTTATTCAATTTTTCGAGTCATTTACCCAATATTCTGCACATTTATCCGACATTCTCCCGTAGAATGTAAAGTAAGTGGTTTTCACGTAACAAAAATGTCACTTTACGTGACATTTTAATGTGTCAGCAATGTTGGAGAGGCACACCCCCTAGCTTCTTACTCAATTATCTGTTGTTTCCTTTGGTAATGCCCTCTACCTCTAACTCTCTCAACATATCCGCTTGCTTGCAGAACATCGGTAGCAGCTTTTTTAATTCTTGAATCTACAAATCCAACCCGTTCCATGTTGTAGCTAGATTTCTTTGGATGAAGATGTTATTGCCAAGTTTTTTTTGTTCTTCGTGGATTAAATCTTCATGGCCTTCTGTAAAGGTAATGGTATATACCAGAAGACAACTTATTGAAGATTAGGTGAACATAAGCCTTAGGCACTATGGCCACCTTTTTCCAAACATCTGTCCTTGAGATGGGTATGAATCACAATGGAGAGATATTCCAGCTTCCTTAGACTACATAGCCCTCTGTTAGAGTTATCTTGAATGTTGGCCCTGCTCATATAGGCCGTCTTGGTTCAATGACGTCTTGATTATAGAAAAGATGTTAAATTCCATGAGCACAAACTCATCTATAAGCTATTTACGTTCTATCTATTCCCTAAGTTTAAATGCTGCAAGTGCAAGATCAGGCAACAAAGCCGTGGTTATTGAGGAAGAATTTCTATCTAAGTTGGTTGATGACATTTAAATACTTGATTACATTTTAAATCTAATCCTTCTATGGTGCTACTGTTTCTTTCAGCCCAGATGATGCGATTGTTTCTTATCTGTGTAGCCCCGATTGTACGCTAAGCAGAAAGATTTTTGCCTTTGATCCTCTTAGTCGGGCGCAAAGGTTCTTGGTTTCGGCCCCTGGTGGACAGTGATGATTTTGGTGGTACTATATCACAATCTGGGTATCACTATTTTGGCGATAATTTTCAATTCAAAATACTTTTGGAGGGCGATAAATTTTGCCCATTTAAGAACTTGTGTAGTGCATGTGGCAATAAATGTTAATCACTACCATAGCATTATTGTCACGAGTGCGACATATGACACATATAAGTATAACAACTAATGATGTAAGCTACTATTTTGTTTCGATGATTGTATATGAGAATATTATTTTCTCAAATATGGTTGTATCCCATAGTAAACATATTGAATGGTATGGCTTTATCATGTTTTATAGACATTTAAAGCATAAGTATGACACATATCAAAATTCAAGACCTTCACAATTATATAACTCCCTGGCTAGATGGAATTGATAACTCAAATGGTTTTTAAGCAGGCGACCTGTAAGAGATTTAAGAATTGAGATTATCGATAGAGAGGCGAAAAAACTCCTTCACCAAGTTCATATACTTGGCGAATGTGGAAGAAGAGGGAAGGCTTTTCAGAAAAAAATTGACGAATTAATCACACATTTTTACTAAAGGAAGCCTACTAAGCATAGTGGCAAGTATTTCAAAAATCCAAAAATATAGCAATTTTGCGATAAATAGCCACTAAAATTAACACTGCTGGTGGAGATTTTGATGAATATAGAGCAGCCTGTGGAGTTCCACTGCCCTATATCCAAGCAGCTCATGGCAGATTTGGTGATTGTAGCTTCAGAGCAAAGTTATGAAAGAGCATGTATTCAAGCGTGGTTTGACAGTGGACAACGACATCATCAACCCCCATAAGCTTGTTTCGCCTGTAAGGTCGTTGTGTCAGAAGTTGGAACAAATTTGAGATCTAAGGATTACTTAATGGCAAAAAGTTATGTTCCTGTTATCATGCTGTGCTTGCAGGGATATAAAGTTATTGAGGTTGTAAGGGTTATAGCACATTGCCTTCAGGTATATTGTTACAGTAATATATTATCCAAGCATGGATAATATATTACTGTATCCAAGCATGGTATGATAGCGGTTGTCTATTGTCTTGGCCTGAGTTCCAGACAAAGTTTCTACTCTCTCGTTGGGATCTTTCACTATGGGAGAAGGTCGCAGAAAACCTGCCTCTTAGGGTGGAGGTTGGTGTTACCGAAAGGATGCCCTGGAGCTGTCACGAAGATATTCATACAGGAAAGCACTTTGTCAGCTCAGTATATCGCCTCTTGTT
>JAANSK020262383.1:0-12253 GCA_011763485.2 Isoetes engelmannii | reverse complement strand
AATTTTGCACTCCCCTTCTAAAAATACCACTAGTTTAAAATTTTTGCTAGAATCAAGAGAAGGTATGAGTGCAATCGAACCAATTGTGTCTATTACAGACATTCCAAAAGGGGGGGGGGAGGGTAATGCACTCTACCCAAAAGCTTAGTGTCGTCCCTAACCGGCTATGGCGAAAATGAACAACTATATCATGGAAGAACCTTAAGAATTGCAGGCAGACTAATTTAAAAAATTAATGCAGGCAAAACATTTATAGAATATCATAGATGGGCCTTTCTCTCGGAAAAAGAGCAAGACACCCAAATCTGTAAAAAGACGTCGTGATCAGAGCTGCATTGCAAAAGAAAACCAGAGTTTTAGAAGCACTTGAAGCTGCACTTCTTATTTTGTCATTTTTTAGCATGTTCAGGATCGGTTTCAGATAAACCCAATTCACCTTTGGAGCCTCTGATTTATAAACAAGATTTGAAGCATACGAATTAACCCCTTTGTTTACTTTGAAGGTTGGAACCCTAGCTGAGGTCATAGCTTCTCCTTCTCTTTGCAAAGACAAGGAAATGATCTCATGGTCAGCAAGCAAAACAAATAAAACTCTGCCAGAACAAGGATGCAGCTAGAACAGAAATAGGGCAAGCAAAGGAAGTGGCACCGATCTGCAAAATCAAAGCAAAGCTACGAGATGTATGTTTGGCAAAACAATGCAGTAACTTTTAATCAATAACTCTTAGGGAAACTTACCAAAATACCCGTGACATTTGCAAGAATTACCAAATTGCCCCTCGACCGCGAGGCATTTTGGTAAAAATGACAATAACTTTTTGATGATGATCTAAACACAAATGTAATCTTCATATGAATTGTAGAGAAGAATGATATCTTTCCAACAAGTATAAGATCACATGATTTGAAGATTGCAATCTCAAGCTATGACATTTTTGTGTTTAACATTTTGATGAATTTAAAACTGCATAACTTTATATTATCAATTCCAATTTAGGCAATCTTATGCTCTTCGGAAAGATCTCATCGTTGTCTACAATTTGTTTGAAGACTACATTTGCAATTAGATCATCACAAAAAAAGCTATTGCCATTTTTTCCAAAGTGCCAAATATTAAGGGCAATTTGCTAATCTTTACAAACTTTAAAGGGTATTTTGGTAACTTTCCCTAACTTTTAACCACTAGTTCATTACATTTCATAATTTGCCTTGGATGGATGGATAGATAGATAGTTTACTTTTCTTTGACTACTTTTTTGTGTGCAATTTGAACATAAAGATGCTCTTTGATTGCTATTTAAGGCATCGGATGGCATTTAACACTCAATGTAACCCTTTCACTTGAGTGTATTGTGGAGAGGGAAAATTACTTCATATATTGAGTAGCTTGTCGAATTTGTTTAGCCAATTAGCTCATTTGGCCATTATGTCTAGATCATACCGACCTACGAGTCCATATGGCATGAGGAGGCCTTTTCCCTTCCTTGTTAAACAAAAGGTTTCTTTTACCGATGATTTTTCTCTTTCTCATGGTTCTTTTCCCAAGTTAGATTGATTGAACTGTAGTATTGAGCACGAAAGTGCCTGGGGCAAGAGCAATGGGAGGTGCTCAACTGGCATAAGCAAGGATGATGGTGACCAGGGAATTGCACAGTTAGGGTCAGGCAAGAAACTCTAAATGAGCGCCACCAAAAGAATCGAGGTACATGTTGCAATCTGCCATAATGGGGAAGAAAAGAACAATTTTGTTGCATACTAAAATAGAATAGAATAGAATAAGATTTTAAAAGAGGAAGACACATTCCCACATGTTTTCAGAAGCATTGGGATGTAAAAAAGCAAATATAAAATATTGTGAGGATCTAGATATTTCAGTTAGATAAAGACCATAAAGCAATACACGTCCAAGCAATGGAAAAATCGTCCCCACTAAAAATGTTTGGAGAAAAAAAAAATGATGCCTTTATTGACTACCGGTTGCCCCCATGTCTCTTCAACACAAGCCTACCGTCCGATCTCGCTATAGCCCACTAGTCTTTTACACATGGACGGTTCCGATCTGCCATCTCGATCCTAACTCTCTGCGTTTTAACCTTTTATGTTCTTTCTCCAGATTTCGTGCACATGGGATGAGTTATTTCCGTCGGTCCTCAGCAGCCCATTGCAATTGAATCCCCCCTTTTGCTTATATTTATCCTTGTAGGATCAATACCCAGATTCAGAAAATTCATTTCCTTTGTGGCTGCAATGCGGAAATATCCCTTTCCTTGTCCAAAATCCTTCCGCATTTGATCCATTCTCATCAGGCACCATGTTGAGAAGAAGAGCCAATATAGGAACAGTGGAAGATTCGAAGCAAGAAATTCAGAATGATGAGAATGATGAGAAGCATGCAAAAAGCGACCTTGATGAATATGAAAAGATGAAGAAAACTGACAAAGAGGGGCAGAATACAAATCGGAAACATGCTGTTTATCCCTTGAAGAGTGAAAGAAAGCCAAAATGGCGCTGCGTGGATACATGCTGTTGGCTAATCGGTTACATGTGTGTGCTATGGTGGCTCTTCCTTGTTCTGTATAATGCCTTGCCTTCATTGCCACAGTATGTGACGGAGGCTATAACAGGCCCCTTGCCAGATCCTCCTGGTGTGAAACTTGCCAAAGACGGTCTAAAAGCTCATCATCCTATTGTTTTTGTGCCTGGCATAGTTACTGGTGGTATGGAGTTATGGGAAGGGCGCCCTTGTGCTGATGGCTTGTTTCGCAAAAGGCTTTGGGGCGGTACTTTTGGTGAAGTATATAAGAGGTTAGTGATTTCAATGAAATCTTTTGCACAGAATTGCTTTTAGAAGTTTATACATTTGATTTCATGTTGCATGTTGTTTTACATTGACACATCATTAAAAGTTGCATGTTGAAATTGCCAAGCAACCCAGTTATTAATAATCTGTAATGAATCTCTTATCATAAAACTGACAGTCCAATTTATGAAATGGAATTTAATTTCTGACTCATTCTTCATAGATAAGTTGAATTTATGAAGTGAAGAACGAAGAATGAAGGTGATGGTAAACCTTTAGACAAGAGAAGCTCTGAAATCTATAAGCCTTTTGCTGTTAAACTGGACTGCAAATAAGTTTGGTTTTTCTTAGTGCTGATGCTTATTCCAGGTTTTCTTCAAGGATGCAAAGTGCAATGCTAAGTAATATTCCCATGTGAATATTTTATATGGAAAATTCTTTCCAACATAGCCACAAAACCATTCTTTTTCCTCTAAGAAAAGGTGAACTAACCTTGTCTAAACAAAGGATAAAATAGAATTTATATTTGTTCAAGTATTGTGGCTATCAAATTACATGACATTGGATCAGACCTTTTCAATCCGTTTAAAAGACTCATTGGACATGGATTGCATTGCTGAAAAATTATCCGTTTATTTATCATGTACTAGTGCAACTGTTTCTTTTTTACCAACGATATTAAGATTTATTTTTATTTGGAACGTTATTCTGGCAGACCTTTGTGCTGGCTGGAACACATGAGATTGTGTAATGAGACTGGTTTGGATCCCCCAGGCATCAGGGTGAGGCCTGTGTCAGGACTTGTAGCAGCTGATTATTTTGCACCTGGATACTTTGTGTGGGCAGTGCTTATAGAAAACCTTGCTAGGATAGGCTACGAAGAGAAGTCAATGTATATGGCTGCTTATGACTGGCGCCTCTCATTTCAAAATACAGAGGTATGCCTCGCCAATTTTATCTTCCATTCAACCATATCTTTTGGCAAAAATTACATCCTTCATGAAATGTAGTTATGTTAAGTTTAAGGTTAATATGGAGACTGACATAAACTTTCTCTTTGCAAATAGGTTCGGGACCAGACTTTAACTCGGCTTAAGGTTACAATAGAGATGTTAGTAAAAACAAATGAGGGCAGGAAGGTTGTTGTTATTCCGCATTCTATGGGAGCTCTTTACTTTATGCATTTCATGAAATGGGTAGAGGCCCCTTCTCCAATGGGGGGTGGAGGAGGTCCTGGATGGGTTGCAAAGCACCTAAGAGCAATTATGAACATTGGTGGACCAATGCTTGGAGTTCCAAAGGCTTTTGCAGGACTCTTTTCTTCTGAAGCCAAGGACATTGCTGTTGCAAGGTAAAGTCATGTTCCAAACATTTTTGATGCATTGGCCTGCCATCAGAAAGAAGCCTACTATAATCACCTGCAAGCTGCCCTTCGTGCTTTCATTGACATTTGAAGGCTCTAGCTATCAATTATCTCCTTCCCCAATCGACACCTCTTAATCATTCATGCCCTCTTAAAGCATTCGGCTGTTTACAGAGACATGTCATCAAAACCGTATACAGGAAAGACGGCCTGAGAACAAACTACAGACATCTTGTTACAACTTATATCAGTTTCAAGCATTTTTCCTTGGTGACTAGGTAACCTGAATTTGATCTTCTAATCTTCTCTGTAGGAACATAATGTCTCATACAGAGAACTTTAGAAATACTAGATAACATCCTTAAGACAGGCAATTGGAACTTCTATACCTAGCAGCCTGCTCTGATCTTCTTTGGAGATTACATTTCTGAGAAAAAAGAATGGGAGCAATTATTTGCTTACAATGCAGGGTATGTGGGCAATACTGTCTCTTGTCCAACCTGTTTTCTAATCTCCAAACAATTCTAATATAGCCTACTACTCCCGATGCTTTGATCAGCACGTTGCTGATAATAGAAAAGGAGAAAGATGGACATCGGATGGAAGCCTCAATGCCGAAGGGCGAGTGCGAAGTATTAGTTTATTCATTTACAATGTTTATACCATGTTATGGCATGCTTTTTCCCTCAAATGTGCAAGGCTGAGCATATTATTTGGTCATTTTGACATAAGAACTTCATCTACAGCATCTATAAACATATGATGAAGGATATCACTATGCTGGTTGACTGTGAGAGGACTTGCAGCTTCCTGTACACTATCTTAAGTAACCATTAATGATAGAACATCGTCTCTTGCCCATGAGGTAAAAAATGTACCACCATGAACTGCAGCACACGATTAGTTCTAGGTGTTATGCTAGTCTTTCTTCTGAATAGCTCCCATATATAGATGACAAATTTCTTGTTCTGCCTCATGTATCATTCTTTTTCTCGCTCTCCATTTTCTATGACCAATGGAAAACCTGCAAATGCTGCTAGTTTGTCATAAATAGTGCTGCCTACTCTTTTGTGGAAATGTTATTCTTAACATCCTTCTAGGCTTATCTGCTGCATTTACACCCTTGCCATCGTCCTCTCCTTGACAATGTTCTATTGAATTGATGGCCACTTTCTTGTCAACTCTATAAGCCATCTTTTCAGTTCGGAGATCATAGGAGACGATGAACGTTCACAATTAGGAAGAGGCCTGGATTGTTGCACTGTCTCTTCTAGTGCTTGTTAACTAATTATTTGTAAATTTGTTTATAACTTGCAGGGCAATTGCTCCAGGGGTAATGGACTCGGAGTTATTTGGGCTACAAACATTGCAGCATATCATGGCTGTCACTCGGAGTTGGGATGCGACTATGTCTATGCTACCAAAAGGAGGAGAGGCAATCTGGGGAAATATTGATATGTCGCCAGAGGAGGGATTTGATTGTTCGGCCAAGAAGGCCAAAAATGGGGATAAGGAAGATTGTATTGTACAAGTGACAAATACTACAGATGGAAAACAACTGGGACCTCATGGAAAGCCCTTGGGACATTATGGGAGACTAGTTTCATTTGGAAAAGAAGCTCTCCAAATGCCATCGTCTGATTTGGTTGACAACAGCATTAAGGTGATAGATTGTAGTGCGCTTTGCTATGATTTTATAAACACGTTCATTATGCTTAACTTCTAACTTGTGATATTGCCTCAGCTTCGTGATTTAGAAAAAACTAAAAGTACACCTTTAAGGGAGAATGCATCGTGTGGAGAATGCTGGACAGAATATCAAGATATGACATGGGAGAGTGTGCAGGCTGTAGCAGAGGGGAAAGTTTATACAGCCAAAACTATTATTGATCTCCTAAGATTTGTTGCTCCAAAAATGATGAAACGGGCTGATGCGAACTGGGGTTATGGAATTGCTGACAAGCTTGACGATCCAAAATATCAGCACTTCAAATACTGGTCAAATCCACTTGAGACCACGTAAGTCGATCTAAAGATGTACGATGTCTTAAACTCAAATAACCTTTCCTTGTACGCAGGCTACCAGATGCTCCTGATTTGGAAATTTACTGCATGTATGGAGTTGGGATTCTTACAGAGCGGTCATATGTTTATAAGCTAGCTTCTCATAATGATACATGTTATATACCATTCCGCATTGATTCTTCTGCTGATGGGGATTCAGAGGGTTGCTTGAAGGGTGGGGTTCATTTTGTTGATGGAGATGAGACTGTACCTGCATTGAGTGCAGGTTTCATGTGTGCAAAGGGATGGCGTGGAAAGACAAGATTCAATCCAAGCAATGCTCACACATTTGTTCGAGAATTCGACCACGCTCCGCCTGCAAATCTTCTAGAAGGTCGCGGCACTCAAAGTGGGAGCCATGTGGATATTATGGGAAACTTTGCTTTGATAGAGGATGTACTTAGAGTAGCAGCAGGAGAACGAGGTGAAGATATTGGAGGTGACAAGATCGTTTCAAATCTCATGAAATGGTCAGAGCGTATTGAGTTGGAGCTTTGATTTATATTAAGTGTAACTATATAAGAAATTAGGAATAAGATTCAATTATTTCTGTTGTACTTGCATTCAGTCATGTACAAGACTGTCATTTTGATTGTTGTTTTATGACAACATGCTAACAGCACAATTTACATGATCCACAGACGCGTTTAGGCTCATAAAACGAAGGGATTTTTTCATTCCATCGTTATTTCATATAGACAGGCAAAAATATCTTTGCTTCTTACATCTCACAGCTTCCGTTGAAGTATGCTACAAATTAAACAAAAGGTGGGGACTCATCCTTTTTATTGTACATTATTAAATCCCCAGATATATTTACAAATTGCTATAAATGAATGACTATTTGCAAAGATGCTCCATCCAAGAATTGGGAAAAAACTTCCTCCAAGGATCATACGCCGGTGAGATCCACAGAGGGTCAGTTGCATGCTAATTACCTCAAGAAATCTTGATTTCCTTCATCTTCTTCCACCAGAGCCTTTGTGGTCAACATCACTATCTCTGCCTCCATCTCCAAAAAGCTCTTTGATCATTCCATTAGTGGACAAAAACTTATCTGTCCTTTCCCAAGGCATGCCAACTGACCAGTCGTTTCTAGAGTCATGTAGTTCTGAGACATGGATAGGCCGGAGGCCAAGATCTGGACTTGAAATATAAGTGTCTTTTGAAAGCTCCAAGGCTTCAAGATCGTGATTGTTGCATCTACTAATGCATATTAAATTGTGGCAAGTAGGCTTTGGATGGTGTTCCTTGTGCACATTTTCAGTGCATGGGGATCTGTGTACAAGGTGGTGTTGTCTCCAACTCATTAGCTCAATAGAGTCCTCATCCTCTGTTTCATAAGGTTCTGTATTATCCAAAGACTGATCTGATGAACTATGTTCAATGTCAGAGTCCTCAACAAAATTGTCCTTTAAACTACTAGAACTGCTACCATTTTCAATGACAGAACCATTGAGGTCACTATTCACTGGAACTAAAAATGTTCGACTAAAAATTCCTTCCTCTTTGATGTCTTCAATGCTTTCAATTACTCCAGCCTCAGCTTCCTCATCATCTGAATCATACATGCCCCATGCTTCCCCAATTTCTGGCAAATCAGTTTCATCATCATCACTGTCAATTCTCTCCGGGCAAAGCCTGTTTTGCACAGCCCGCCTTCTGAGAATAAATACATTAAAATAATAACTTACAAGCTCCTTTGTAGTCCTGGTAGGAAAAGCAATTGCTAGACAATCCCAGAAATTCTTACACAGTGATGCTGGATTCATCTTTACGAGCTCTTGGAAAGTCTGTTCCTCTTCATAGGTCCAGCATTCCGTTACAACCTCACCCATTTCATTAAATCCCAGGAGATAGAATGAATGGCCTACTTCTGCTAGTAATCTCTCCCTCTCCTCCTGCACATGCAACCTGGTACAATCTATAGAATCAGGTGTAGCACACCTGCAGCGAAGACCTCTGCCTTCTCCTATTTTTCTTGAAAATTCAATCCTTTTACTGCCGGGGAGAGGCCAATGTTGTGTATACAACAGGGGAATGCGTACAATATCTTCGCTTAAATGTAATTGGGGTTCCCAGAGAGGAATCTGTGCTTGAAATTCTGGGCCTATTGGCACCTTCTTATAGAAGAGCTGGTCAGAACATATGGGCTGAACTGGCTCCTGGCATAACTTGTCAGGAGTAGGAACAAAATTTATCCCTTCACTAGTTGTAAGAGCAGATGCTTGTATGTTTGGGCCTGAATGTTGGCCACGATTCACAGTGCCATCCAGGTCTTTTTCCGTTGCCCCATCATGGAGTTCTGTCTGGCAATGGAAAAATTAAGGTGTTAATAAAACATGGTTCACAGGGTACAAGTAAAATAAACATGCATTCCAAATATATTTGGAACCCATGCAAAATGGAATATTGCCTCTCTCTCAGGAGCAAAGTAATCAAACCTTCAGAAAATTATGTGCATCGTTCTGTCCTTCAATCCAGTCCTCATTCTGTTTTCCTACCAGCTGCTCTGATGTATGAATGTCAGCATTCTCATGCATATCCTTTGCTATCGCTCCATCTTCCTTATTGTTATCATTTTCAGACAATCTTGGATATTTTGTTGGTGGGAAAATTTCATGGTGCTCTAGTACTCGTTTATGTTGGTCAGACATGATAAGGATGCAACACCTGTGCAGTTAAATCAAACCAGCATGCAATAAGAGCATTGAATTATTTGCAGAGCACTGGTAAAAATTTTTATTTCTCAGTTATATAGAAACCTGTACGTTGGCAAGTTAAATATTGCTTGTCCTAAACAAGAAATAAATTGACATGAAATATACATTGAGAAAGTGAATTGGAAATAAGTCAATCATGGCCAAAATATGTAACTTCATGATTGAATTAATTCTTGTGTTAAAAAAGCTTATGAATTCCAAAAGATGAACTATTTCACAAAACTACAGTAGACAACTCTTATTGTAAATACATGTCCCCAAATTTTAAGAGAACTCTAGAAAAAATTTAGGCATGAAAAATTAACATGTCCCTAAACTTTGTAGACCTCTTAGAATATTTGAGCTATATAGTTTTTTTTCATGTGATTAATGTTCTGTATCCATGACCTGACAACTCTTTACCATCTTAGACCACCTAGCTAGGTATCTCTGATGAACAACAGAGACACAAGTGCAAACAGAGACTCCAAGTACTCAGCCAGCATAGATCTAAAAGTGTATCTCACGAACCCTAGAACATCTAAGCAAGCCCTCTTTAAGTTGAAAACCAAAGAAAGACAATTACTAGACATACCTGGAAGGAAAGAGCGAGAAAAAATGGAACCCTAAAGAGCACGTCGTTGACGATTGGAGAAACTGAGCACAGAAAAGGGGCAAAGTTTTGATGTTTTGCCCTAATCAAAAAAGGGTTGTCTTAGGCCACCGGATCTTGGAGGCTTAGTCAATTAAAGGCAGGCCGTGAAGGAATCAGGGCTGGTTTGCAACGGAATAGAGGGAAAGGGGCACTTTCGAATCACCGGATCAAAGGATTGGGGTTTGTACGGAACGGGGTCCTTCGAAACCGTACAAGCCGATATCACATACGTGGGATTAGAACGTTTGTAATATACATGTTTTATAGGATTCATTGCCGGCTATGTTATCAATTGCAACGGTGATACCCACCCCCGTTATCACCCCCTCTCAAAAGTATGAGTGAATATCAGTTGGTATTCTCCTTATGAATATTTCAATCGAGTTCAATGGAGTTCAAGATCGATGATGACTTTGAGTTATGAAATATCGATGATCGTTGGAAATCGAGGTTCATTTTTTTTTGCCTAGTGTAACATTCATAATGTAATGCATGTTTTTTACTCATGCATTCATAGCAACGTGAGTCTGGGCATGTTCTCAGAGGAGGCACAAGCAAAGAAAGGGCATATTAATAAATACTATAAGAGGAACATAACATAGACCTCTCTTCTCTCCAGCTTTGCATGGATAGGGAGGAGTTGTACAAAATGTGAGAAGCGCGGATCCAAAAGAAGTGGGCAGTTTATCGTGGAGGTACGACAATTATTCTAGACCACTGGGCCATCCAACCATTGGTTTGGTTATGCTTAGATAACATGAGCGACATATTATTACATAGAATTAGTCTGATTAGATTGTCTGGCCTAAAGGTCGAGTCATAGTTTCATTGCGATTTTGCCGAAGCTTTGTAACGTTATTATGTTTGGCGATGTTTCTGGGTTGTCTAGCCCATTTGTTACAAGAGACAAATTGCAACTAGGGTGGTAGAATGGATATGTAAATGGAGTTAGTGTGAAATTAGGCCCCTTTTTAATCGCATAATAATTATAATTTGTTGCCACATGAGATATCTTAAATTTGTGACTCGATTGCCCTTGACCTCCATCTCACTTTTACACGCGTAAAAGACGCAAGGGATACTTATATAATGTATAAATTGGTTTAATCTTATTGTTTAAATTTGGATTTTCCGGGTTTGGAGAATACTTTTTTGGAATGTTTTTTAAGCGATATCACTAAGATTTTGGGGCTTATTTTGTTTCTATTTTATCTTCCATTCTAGGTCAATTTGCCCCTTTCCGATTTGTCCCCTTCCTATTTCGGCATGTTGCATCGATTACAGGTGGCGATCTTGGGGGTGCAGGTCGGCTCATGGATGGATTTAAAGCTATCATGGAGCAGCTCCACGCCAATAGACGTTGTAGTTGTAGTTCCGCTTTTGTCAGGCCCTTAGGGGGGGTTTCCCATGAGCCTCAAACCTGGAGGTCTGCGATGGTAGCTACAGGGACAGATTCAGGTCTCAGACCTGAACAAAAAGTATTCAATCTCTATTACTTGGTGCTCAGGTCTTGGACCTGAAAAGACCTGAGCTTGATCTATCGGCTGAAATTCTTTGCCCATGCATCATTCGGCTGAGATTTGCAGATATAGTTCTTCAGGTATGGTAGTCCATGGGAACCCGAAAACCTTGCTCGAGATGAGCGTTCAGGTTTGAGGCTCCATGGGAAACCCCCCTTACTGCCGGCTCACATGTAGATCATACTCTTCCGATCCATAGAGACTTTTTTGTGTATCAAATCGAAGTCATGTTGGTCGAAAACAAGGAACGCAAGTCCTTGTGTGGAAGCTGCTATTGATGTTTCAACCGTTAATACATATTTTGCACAGAGTAGATTCTGGCCTATCATATCAGCATGAAGATGATCAGTTTCTTAGGTAATCTTGGACCATGTATATTTTTGGTTCTAATATGCCTATTTATGGGGGGGGGGGGGGGGGGGGGTGGTGACCACTGGCTGCGCACTTAAGAGCGTAACTAAGTTTGCAGCCATTTAAGCATCACAACAGCTATGCCCAAAACATTTCTTTGTGCCCAACGAGATTGTGTGTATGGAAAAGAAAGCCAATTGTTAATCGAGCAATGCTACCTCAAGTTATGAGGTGCCGAAGTGATGGGGGTACTAGTACCACCAAGGCTGTAGTGGCAGCCCCCTAGGATACACGGGTCCCATTGAAAGCTACCACGCTAGACCATTAAGAAACTTGAAAAATAAACATTGATTTCAGAAACAAACTTATCAGATTTGTTAACAACGGTCTTGAATTTAATAACAATGTTGAAAAATTATGAAAATGGTATTCAAATTGTTCAAGAACTCAAAGTCTTTATATGGAAACTGAAATATTCACAAAACTTAGAAAAGAATGAAATTTAGAGCAAATTTTACATTGATGTCTCAAAGTATACATCTGCACACAAGCACGCAAAAGTAATTATCATAATCAAAATCAGAAGTTCAAAACGGTTACTTACAAACTCAAAAATACTTACCAAGAAGAGTTTGATGCACTTTGTCTCTTGCTCTTCAACAACTGAAATCTCCTCATCCTTGTCTCGTATGCAGCTACATTGAATACTCTTGGCTGAGAGATAGGAATGCGAGGCCGGTTTGCACCATATAAGAGGTTTCTGAACTTCTTAGTACCAGCCTCCCATTCCACCTCTGC
>JAANSK020262382.1:0-21992 GCA_011763485.2 Isoetes engelmannii | reverse complement strand
CCTCACTCACCTTGTACCATTGTTATTCTTTTAATACATTGAGAAAAGTTCTTAAAAAAAAAAAAAAAAAAAAAAAACAATTTTCAAAAATTCATTGCTATGTGTGGTGATTAGGATGGGCTAGATAACACCCTGTTTTGGGGCCATTTGCTTGCTTGTAACAGCCCCAAGATAGGGTGTTATCAGTCTTAACACCCTGTCCAGGGCCCGTTATCACATGCATTGCCACATGCCAACAAATAAACGTGTTATGGACATAACACATCTTGGTTTACTTTGACAACAGGCTCTGGAACAGGGTGTTAAGGATGTCATCTCAATATCGTAGGCTTACCACTGACCTCGTTAAATAGAAAATATATATTGTATCATTTCATCCATTTTTACAACAGCCATACATCCAAAATACATTTCATCTCTGTTTGTTATGGCCTTCTTTTTTTGTTATGCTCTATAAGGAAGGAAGGAAGGAAGGAAGGACATTTTAACGTCAAAAATAAAATCTAGAAAATATATTTCATCTCATCCATTTTTGTGATAAATACAATACTTAACCATAGCTGGCATAACATCCAAAATACCCTTCATTTCCTTTCTAATGGCCTTCTCTTTTTTGTTATGGTCTACAAGATTTGCATAACATTCAAAATGCATTTCATTTCCTTTCGTTATGGCCTACAAAAATACAATTCCCTCGTGTCTATGGCTCAACAACAGAAACAATTTTCAACAAGTCTTGAATATGTGTAGTCATTAGGATGGCTATCATTTCAATATCACTGGTTGGTTTCATAAAATCAAGAAAAAATATTTTATTGCATCTTATCCTTTTTCGTGATACAATACTTAGTAATAGTTGGCATAACATTCAAAATACATTTTTCATGCCTTTTTCGTTATGGCATATAAAGTTTAGCATAACATCCAAAATGGTGCCTTTTTGTTATGGCCTACAAACATTAGCATAACATCCAAAATGAGTTTCATCAATCAGTGAGCGCCTAGATATCTATATCTATGTTTTTTTCTCTATGGTTTGCTTTAGCATTCCATCAATGAGTGATATCCATATCTAGCTTTAGTCAATGTCCATGAAATGGAATGTTATCTACCATGTACATTTTTCTCAACTTTCAATATGTTACCTTTTGTCTCTAGTAAATGATGTCAATGTCGTGTATAGTGTATCATGTGATCTTTTTGACCTTTCAGTCATATGTTTTCCTTTTTCTCTAGCACGTATGCCAAGGTATTCTTTGCAATATGATTGTTTAAATTGCCTATGCTAATTGTCAATATTGTTGTAGCAAAACACCTCTTTTTCTTTTGCACCAGTGAATACTCTTTTAACTGGCAGGCTTTCTAATCCAAGAAATCCCTGTCGTTGATCAAAGCTCTATGATAGAGCATGTTTGGTAGTTGTTCAACAGCAAAGATTAGCAAGGATTAGTAACAGGGCAGCAGCATGAGTCTTGGAGCCTCCATTGCATCATTGACCCAAGATTCAACCTCGGATGCTGATAATCCAGGCTTGGGGGTTGATAATCCAGCTATGGATTGTGCCCAGTCTGTGATAATCTTGCTCTCGCAGCTAATAATCCAGCTGTGGGTGTAATTTCGGGTGTGGTAGCTTGCCTACCGATTAAGGGGGTCAATCCCCCTTGCTTGCTTGTTATGGCAAATAAACAGGCTCGCCCTCCCAGATCGCCTGTTTATCAGCCATAACAACCTCGCAAGGGGGGTTAACCACCTCATCCTTCTTTGTCATGAGGTGGCATAACATACAAAATGCATTTGTAATAGATAAAATACCTTAGCAACACCCTTCATAACATACAAATGCATCTTTATCTTTTTTGTCTTAGATACACTACCTAGCAACAACTAGCATAACATACAAAATGCATCTTATCTTTTTTGTTATAGATACAATACTTAGCTCACATAACATACAAAATGCATCTCATCTTTTTTGTCATAGATACAATACTTAACAACAGCTGGCATAACATGCAAAATGCATCTCAACCCTTTTTTGTGATAGATACAATACTTAGCAACAACTGCTGAATATGTAAAATGTCTTTTTTGTATTCCTTGTTATAGCCTACAAAGATACAATTCATTCATGTCTAATGCCTTTCTTGTATTCCCTATTATGGCCTACAGAGATACAATTCATTCATGTGTACGGCTCAACAACAATAATTTGCAACAAATCATTACTACGTGTGGCCATTGTTATATGTGGTCATTAGGATGTGTGTCATCTCGATATCATAGGCTTACCACTGACTTGGTTAAATCAAAGAGAATATATTTTGTTTCATCTCATCCCTTTTTGTGATAGATACAATACTTATCCAGTTGGTATAACATCCAAAATACATTTGTCTCCTTTTGTTATGGCCTACAAAGATTAGAATAATATCCAAAATGCATTTCATCTCTTTTTGTTATGGCCTACAAAGATACAATTCCTTGGTGTCTATGGCTCAACAACAACAATAATTTTCAACAATTCATTGTTATGTGTGGTCATTAGGATGGGCTAGATAACACCTTGTTTTGGGGCGTTATGGGCAAGCAAATGGCTGAGGTCGCACCAAGCAAGCGCAGCTGCAGTGCGGCCGAGGACATTTGCTTGCCCCTGACGGCCCCAAAACAAGGTGTTATCAGTCTTAACATCCTGTCCATGGCCAGTTATCACATGCATTGCCACATGTCAACAAATAAACGTGTTATAGACATAATATTTGTTATGGCCATAACATCTTGGTTTACTTTGACAACAGGCCCTGGAACAGGGTGTTAAGGATGTCATCTCAATATCATAGGCTTACCACTGACCTCGTTAAATCTAGAAAATATATATTGTATCATTTCATCGATTTTTGTGGTAAATACATACTTAACAACACCTAGCATACATCCAAAATACATTTCATCTCGTTTTGTTATGGTCTTCTCTTTTTTGTTATGCCTTATAAGATTAGCATAACATCGAAAATGAAATCTAGAAAATATATTTCATCTCATCCATTTTTGTGATAAATACAATACTTAACAATAGCTGGCATAACATCCAAAATACCTTTCATCTCTTTTGTTATGGCCTTCTCTTTTTTGTTATGGCCTACAAGATTTGCATAACATCCAAAATGCATTTCATCTCCTTTTGTTATGGCCTACAAAGATACAATTCCCTCGTGTCTATGGCTCAACAACAGAAACAATTTTCAACAAGTCTTTAATATGTGTAGTCATTAGGATGGGTATCATTTCAATATCACTGGCTTACCACTGGTTTCGAAAAATCAAGAAAAATATGTTATTGCATCTTATCCTTTTTCGTGGTACAATACTTAATAATAGATGGCATAACATCCAAAATACATTTTTCATGCCTTTTTTTGTTATGGCCTATAAAGATTAGCATAACATCCAAAATGGTGCCTTTTTGTTATGGCCTACAAACATTAGCATAACATCCAAAATGAGTTTCATCTCTTTTTCTTATGGCCGACAAAAATATAATTCCTTCATGTCTATATCTTAAGAACAACAATAATTTTTAGCAAGTCATTGATATATGTGGTCATTAGGATGGGTATCATCTAGATATCATAGGCTTACCACTGACTTCATTTCTATCTCATCCTTTCTTGATACAATAATTAGCAACAACTGGCATAAGATCCAAGATGCATTTCATCTTTCTTTCTTTTTTGTTACAGCTTACATGTCTCAACAACAACAACAATTTTTAACAAGTCTTTACTATATGTGGTCATTAGGATGGGTATCATCTCAATATCATAGGCTTACTACTGACTTCGTTAAATTAAAAAAAAAAAATATTTTATTCCATCTCATCCTTTTATGTGATAGATAGAATACTTAGCACCAGTGGCATAGCATCAAAGATGCATTTCATGGTCTTTTTTTTTTAGTTCTCGGTTATGGCTTATAAAGATACAGATAGACAGATAGATAGATCGATCGATCGATAGGTAGGTAGGTAGGTAGGTAGGTGCAGCTTTAAGAGATTTTGATGAAACATGACGGAATAAATATTTGAACTCTGCATTGCTTGAAAATAACATGATAAGAAAAAACAAATATCTCTTTTATAATTAGATAACTCAGATAATTGTACGGGCTTGTTCTGGACGATGGGGGTAGATCTGGGATCATTTGGCAGGTGGTATAAGCAATTACGGTCATAAGACTAGATAGGTAGGTAGGTAGGTAGGTAGGTAGGTAGGTGCAGCTTTAAGATATTTTGATGAAACATGACGGAATAAATATTTGAACTCTGCATTGCTTGAAAATTTCATGATAAGAAAAAATAAATCTCTCTTTTATAATTAGATAACTCAGATAATTGTACAGGCTTGTTCTACACGATGGGGCTAGATCTTGGATCATTTGGCAGGTGGTATAAGCAATTGCGGTTATAAGACCCTATGGAATTTTAAGTTGAAAGTGTTGGGTTTTCGAGAATTACATTAGTGGAGCCAATTAAATCATTAGCTATGTAAGTGGCTTTTTATATTAAAATTTAAAACCATAGCTACGGGTGCTTAAATGGGGACGGACGGACGGACAGACGGACAGATAGCAATTAAGTCTTGTAGGTCTAATCTTGACTCATACTATAAAATCAATAGGTCAGAACCTTGTCATGTACCTATGTCCTTTTTTCCTAGTTTCCCTAGGTAGTCAAGATCATCGTACACATGCCTAGAACTTATACTAATTAAAGAAGCATCATAAGCATTGTAATAAGTAGCCATAAAGTCATCTTTGTCTATAAGCCATGACGAAAAAAATCATATAATGAATCTGCACAGAATTATTCTGTTGAGCGAAAATCATACACTAAAGTCGTGGATCAAAACGTTTTTACCTTTAATATTCAACATAACCAGAGTACACAATCTAGGACAATATTAAACCTGGTTACCAGACATGTTCCAATATCACCTTCAACATGTAGACATCAAATTTGACCCGGGAAGAGTGCCTCATACCTGCCACGAAGTGAGGTGTGGCTCCAGTGCAGATCCAGAATGGAGTGTGCCTGGTAATCCTTCAATTGTTTTGACTGCAACCAATTTCAGTCGTCCAAATTATGCTCTTGCCAACAACAATGGTGGATGGTGCAATCTTCCATTGCACCACTTTGACATGGCTCAACCAGCCTTTGAACATATTGGCAAGTATAGGGGGAGCATTGCACCTGTTTAGCATAGAAGGTGGGATATTGCATTATGCTTTGCAAAACATGCATCTTAAATGTTTGAATGTATGTTGATTAAGTTCAAAACAAGCATTTTAAACGTTTGAATATATGTTGATCAAGTATCCTTCAATTTTTTTTACAGCAACCAATTTCTGTCCTCCAAACTATGCTCTTGCCAACAACAATGGCGGATGGTGCAATGCTCCATTGCAGCACTTTTACATGGCTCAACCAACCTTTGAACAGATTGGCAAGTACAGGAGGAGGCATTGTTTCTGTTCAATATAAAAGGTGGCAACTGGGTTACATATGGAAATGATTCTAGAGTAGTTTGTCAAACGTTTGATTCTCCCACAGATATTCTTCAGCCGAGACAGAAGCTTGAAACCTCTATAATGCTTACGACTAGACACAATTCTACAAGTGCAGCCGTGGAGGTGTTTATAGGTAAGATAGAGTCTGGAGGCTTTGTTTTATACATTAACTACTGTAATAAATTCTAAGTAAAACCCCCTCAGCCCTATTTTGTGAAGAGTTTAGTTTGATAAATTGTGGTGTTAAAAACAGTTGCTACTCAGTACTGGTTTGCTATAAGTTGATCTCTGGCTGTAATGTTGGTTTATGATATCTGGCAGTTATGACCAACATTCAAATACAGTAACTCGGATCCTTTACCCAGACCCAATGTCTCTACATATGTTTTGTTTGACATCTGCATATCGTACGATTCGCACATGGGATGCACGGATTAGTAAGCAGGTGAGGCTTCGGCAATATAATTCTTTTTGCTTAGGCTTTTGAGTTTGTTTTGGTTTGACTAACCGTGTTTATGCACAGGTCATCTATCTTATTAATTGCCACTGTTCGTCTTCTTTAGATGATCTCTGATTAGTAGCAGGTACTTTCGAAGGTTTGTTGGATTCTTTCTCATTGTGTGTCAACTGGAAAAAGTGGACTTGTGTGCTCTGTCCTTGAGGCTGGACTACTCGACCACGTGCGGACAAACTTCACCCCCGCATTCTGCGACATCAAACACTGCTACTGAAGCGACCACAAACAAGCATACATGACGTTCACTTGAAAAGCCAATAATGTCTCCAGAACGCCCAATACAAAGTTATCAGTATTTTTCCTTTCCTTCCTCAATTGTATCAATTGACAGACAAAATAAAACCCTTACAAATAGTGAAATAAAACCGAAAAGTTCTGGACAACAAAACAAAACTCTGTATTCAAACCATTCACACAGCTCGACAATAAACGAAAACAAACAAAAACACAAAACCAACCCCATGTTCATGTTCAGTACCTTCCCTTTCCTTCCTCAAGGGTTTTTTTTTTTTTTTTCAAGAACGAGAGACAATTTATATTAACTGGTAAACTAGTACAATGGGAAATCAGGGTAGGTGGAGGTAGCCCCAAACCTCATCCCTGACATCCGGATACAACTTCGAAACCAAAAACTGGTGATGAAGACGAGATTTAATCTCTTGGTAGAGGCTAGTAACAGGAGTATGCAAACCTCTCAAGGTGGAGGTAGCCCCAAACCTCATCCCTGACATCCGGATACAACTTCGAAACCAAAAACTGGTGATGAAGACGAGATTTAATCTCTTGGTAGAGGCTAGTAACAGGAGTATGCAAACCTCTCAAGATGACATGACGCCTGCGCTTCCAAGCTGCCCAACAGACTAGAGCCTTGCAAATGTTGAATGCCCATTTCTTGAAGCAAGGCCGTCTAGCAAGGAGAATAGAGCCTTGCAAATGTTGAATGCCCATTTCTTGAAGCAAGGCCGTCTAGCAAGGAGAATGCCCAAAAGAACCCGTTGACTTGTGAGGTGGGTCCGAAAAGGAATGTACAGTGGACCAAATGTGGCTCAGATCCTTCCTCAATTGTTATCAATTGAGAAACAAAATAAAGGCCCAACAAACATGAAAACACCCTTCTCAGCCCTAGAGGGCAACCCTCCATGCCAGGGTTCGAAATTAGAAATTCCCTCTACCAGTGAAAATGCCTTTTAATATTTAAGGATACCGGATTATATTTTTTCCAACCGGCAAATCCTGTAACTAATTAATCCTGTAACTAATTAAAACTGTCGGAAATATGCCTTAAACCAAAAATTTAGACTGCATATAAACAAAGTGACAATATTACAAAATGTATTACAATGGCATATATATGGTTTACAAATAGCAAATATCTATTACAAAACTGTGGTATAGCAAAATTCCGGCCAAAAAGTCAACTAAGTTAATTAGCGACTCATACTGGTCCCTTCTTCATGACTCAACAATCAAACGAAGAACTTTCTGCACATACAAAAATATATTCACTTCATCAGCCAAGCTCACCAAGGCATGCAACAACAAGATATTTATTTCAAAGCACAGATCTGTATAGTTTACCAGATTTACTTTCTAAGAGACTATGAAGCCACCATAAATAATATGGTGGATCAGCATATATGCTAAATTTCGTATCCATTCCAATGTATTTTTTAGAAAAACCAACAAATACCACATCATGCATTTTTGAAACAGAGTAAAAATCTATTCAAACATTCTTACAAATATCTTAATCATTTCGGAAGTAAATCTGTAAAAAACCTGATATTTGCAGCCTTATCCATTCGGATTAAGCATTGTATCGCCTTGATCCTTCATCCATAGCCAAGCAAGCTGTTAGGATACGCTTTGCAAATATCACAGGGCAGATTTAGATGCCAGAAAATCTGCTATCGAAGTTGCTATCTAACAGATCAACAAGGTCATCAATCTGCAGATTTTCGGATTTCACAAACTTCCAGTGTTTGTATCAGATCAAGACTCTGATATGCTGCTGCAAGGCCACATTCAAGAAATTATATCCCAAATCAAAAAATAAATCAATGGAAAACAAAAAAGTAGTAGACCCTACAAACAATGCCCACGATTTTCCCAACAGCGTCTTGTAGATCTGCCCCTTGCCCTTTTTTCTCATTAGCTCCAAATCCCCTGTTTTGTGCCAATCTGCTGACCCATCCCAAATCAAATGAAATACAGCGACAGAGTTAGCTTAGTTATATAAATTCAAAATGTAAAGCAAATAACCCAAGTGCTTACCATACTATAAGAATATTGCCAGCGCCACCAGCAGAATGATCTGCTGCCCCAGATCGTAGCACACAAGATCTTCTGTGCTCTCTCTCTCTCTATTTTTTATTCTGTAAGTGCAACAATGGCCACACACAACCAGAATGAAAAGAAGAGACAGAAAGGAGAGGAAATGCGCGCCATTTTGCTGCTGCCATACTTAAATGCCTTTGTCTTGGGAATTGAGAGGATGGATGGATTCGTATCTATCTGCTCTGCCTGCTGTGAGACCGGAAGAAATGAGTGAGCGGCATGCAACCTTAAAAAAACCCTAAAGTAAAGATACGTCTATATACCTAACCTAACCCTAAATGCAACAAAAAAAAAGTGCCCGTCCCTTTTGTTAATAACCGGATATTTGCCTATTTGTTAGGTTCTTAACAATTAGTTAGATGGCAATTTTTTTTTTCTTTCGGAAGTGGGTTCCTACAAAATAAAAACTTGTTGGAATTTTTTGAGTTTGACCGGAAATTTCAGGGCCTAACCCCCCCAATTTCGAACCCTGCTCCATGCCCTTTCCTTCCTCGTAACCTTCATCACCTGCCAATTACCTAAGATTTCAGGCTTCTTTTAGCTGGGTGGTCAAAATTCCATTGTAGCAGGTAAGGATTGCTAGGTGGTCAAAAATCCATCGTAGCAAGTAGGGATGGGAAGCTACGGCCTAAGGACTGAAACAAGTCAATTTTTTCACATAGCTTTAGCCATACAAATAAGATGAACGCCCAGAAAGAGTTTTTGTGATCGAACCATACATATACTCCTACATAACAGGATTTATTTTGGTGATTCTCGTACAATACTTGGTTGGAATGGTTTTCTTTAATTTCTAAGCCATATACAAGAGGATTCTGGTTGACCCCTTGCATGCACATGTCATATCCCCTATAGAAGAGATGTATATCTAGGGATTGACAGAGACAGATAGAGGAGGTTAGAAAGAGAAGAGAAGTTATACAAGCTATGCAAGTTGAGTCGAGTGCAAGATGAAGCCCATATAGGTGGAATGTCTGGCATATATCAACATTAGACACATAATCCTAATGGTTAGATGGGCTGAAGGAGCAGAAGGCATAATGAAAGAAGGTGAGGACTTAAACCAGGTGGCCAAAGCCTTAGATGAGATGATGAAGTGGCACATGCAAAACAATAATTATAAGGGCGTATAATTTGAAGATGGCCCACCTTCATCCTAATGCAACCTGCAGTGATTCAAACCAAATTTGATTCACGAATGAAGTGTTGTAACATGGTCTTGAAAGCAGCTCAAAAATGGCATGTGGAATTTGAAGATAAGCTAGATGATAATACATAGTTCATATATGACTTGTTGGTAACTTGTTTAAGCTGGAGGTTGCTACAAAAGTCCACTGGCCATATACCGGCTGCAATAGTTGTTAAATATATTCAAGTCAATTTTATTGACGCTAAAAATCATCCTCATTCTAATATATTATTCTACACGACAATACTAGTTTATTGTTGACTTTGTTCAGCTTGATGTTCCATTTCTATAGGTTACGTACCAATGATTTTCGTGCGGGTGGCTGAAAATGGGACATAATAGTGAATTTTGTCCTTCCTTCCTGTATCCGGAACACTGAAAACCTGGACAATATATCAAGGTAATAATAAGACTTATATGGATTGAATCACATTGTGATTATGTGCTCATCATTAGGAAAGAGAAATAATATGAATAGAATAGAATAGAATAGAATAGAATAGAATAGAGTTTTCAATGTTCATGAATACCAAAAGGTCATGGAACATATACAATGGGTCAGCACAACTATTACTGCTAGGATTAAAAAAACCTTTGTCTCAAAACGTTTTCACCAGAAAAACTTTTGCAGTAATAATGATATTAGACAGTTAATTGACAGTCAGTGATAAATAAGTTTGTATTAAGAAGATCATGGTGACTGTTGATGGCTCAGCAATTGAATATGCGCATCTAGAACCTCAAGTATATATAATGCCAAGTCATGCACAAATGGTGCTCTGAGAAATTGTAGAAGCATGGAATGTAATGCTCATGTCAAATAAAGATTCCTGATTATCTCAAAAGCAGGAAGGTATGCACAAAGGGGTTTTAAAACTTTGCCTTACGATTCTCAGGCAAATCACTCCAAAAAGTGGTAAAATCGTGCATCATGTGAAGGGCGTAACAATGGAGACCATGTACCTACCCTTTTTGCCTTAGGGTCAAGCACCAAACGTTCTCTTGAGAAGGAACAGTCTTCAAAGGAGCGAGAGCGTAAAGAATCCTTACATGGCTCAAGAGAATCGGCATTATCATGAGAAAAAGTGTTATCTTTGCACTAGTCCTGACCATAAATTTGTTAAATGTCACAGGTACAACCCGAAGAAAAAAGAGATACAAAGGCTGGTACATCTAAAGCTTCACCAGAACCGAAGAAGAGGGGACAAAAGGTGGCTTTTATCAATACAGTCGACTATCTTGAGAAGAGTCGCCTTTGCATTTTTTATCCTGAGAAGACTTATATGGCTTCTCCTTATCGCTCAATCCTCCTTATCGCTCAATCCTGGCCATTGATGGCCAGGATATTCCATCAGATATTCCCTGTAGCCTAATCCTGGCCGTCTGCAAAAAGTCAACTGCATCCCGAATCCTATTTTCCACGTAAGCATAAGATTCTTGGCGATGGTTCAAGGGTCAACGATGCAGTCAACGTGTGCATGGAATGGGAAGCATCTGGTCACGCCATTTCTCATACACATCAAAAGTGCATGAACATTGAAACACAAGACAAGAAAGGAGCCGGGGGATTCGAACCCCGCCGCTGTGCGAAAACCATTGAGGCTCCTCCACGGCCTAGCGCCGAGGGGCTAATCCCATGCAGCATGAAATCAAGCAGGATGGTATTCACAATCAGTCATACACAAGGTAGGATGCAAGAGTTTATTTTTACTTTTCCAAATGCACAGTTCGACCAATTCTGACATTTTTTCCAAAGTTTTTTAAAGCAACACACTTCCTTAACGCACACACTACTGTCTTCCAAAGCTTTCTTAGTGCAGAAAATCATATTCTATTCACACACAAATATGTAAAAACGATACGCAATGTCATCCTTCAATATTCCAAGCTTCAGCCTTGCCAATGAGAAATTCTTGCTTCAACTTCCCAATAACAGATTCACCAATTCATTCCTGAGTGTTCCAAACCAGCCACTCTGGCACCTTACCTCCATATGCTAGAAGCCCTCGCCAATAACAATCCAAACATTGTACACCCCGAAGGTTTAAAAACAAAGAATCATAATTAAAAGATACTGCAAACACGGGTTGATTACCCAAAACCCCCTATTTCTTATCAAATGCATAAAAATGCAGGTACTTTGCTGGAAGAAAGGAGATCAGATTCTCTGAATCCATTAAGGGCCTCTGCATGGAAAATTGGCCCCCCGGCAATCTCTAAAAGGTTTTTCTCAGCTTCCGTGCATGTGCTACATCCACAACAGACTGTAATTTTCTGCAGATTTGAACATAAACCTAAATGAAATCTCCCAAAGCAGGCCGCTGCTGCAGATTCAAAACCCAGCAAGATGACTATCTACAAAATAAACCAAGCTCAACCTTACCCCAAAGCATGAAGCACCGTTGAATCAGCCAAAACAAGCTTCAACACACAAGCCCCATCCGCATCATCCATAGCCAGGAACACCGAAAACACAGCTACGATTCAACCCAAATCCACAAACCATGGGCAACAACAACAGAAGCAGGCCTGAAAAAAAGCAGATTTGAACGGCATCCCATGCCTACAACTTCTCTGGAAAATCAACGTGCCCTGCAGAAGGCACCATCTGTCCTCCGCGCAAAAAGTCCGGCGCCAAGCTCCAACGTGTCGAGCTCCATCGTATTTCTACGAAACCCTAAAAACCACCAACAAAATAGGTCAAACCTTCGACACTCCCAAACCCCTAATGCCACATCACCAAAATACGCTTTTTCATACGAATACACCCCCCCACACCATTGAAAACCTTACGTTATAACCACCACTTTCATTCTCGTGGGCACCTTCTGGATTGAACCTTCGACACTCCCAAACCCCTAATGCCACATCACCAAAATACGCTTTTTCATACGAATACACCCCCCCACACCATTGAAAACCTTACGTTATAACCACCACTTTCATTCTCGTGGGCACCTTCTGGATTGAATCACATTGTGATTATGTGCTCATCGTTACGCTCGCTATTGCAACAACTCGCACCAAAACACAAAACACAAAACCAACCCCATGTTCATTACTTTCCCTTTCCTTCCTCAACTGTTATCAAATCAATTGACAAACAAAATAAAGCCCCAACAAACATGAAAACAACGTTCTCAGCCCTAGAGGGCAACCCTCCATGCCCTTTCCTTCCTCAATTGTTTTATCAATTGACAAACAAAATAAAGTCCCAACAAACATGAAAACACCCTTCTCAGCCCTAGTGAGCAAAGTGCGCAGCACCTTATCATTTGGTGACGTTTAGGAATAGAGCTAAGATGGAGATGACGTGTTCCTTTTATTTGGTGACGTTTAGGAATAGAGCTAAGATGGAGATGACGTGGATCTGGCATGGAGGGGCCAAAATAGGTTCCTTTTACGTAACATGAGCTTTCTGTTTCATTGCAGTTAGATGGCTTGCCGTTAAGAGGAGGATAACCCTCCCCTCTCGAAGATTACAACAAATAACCCTCTCGGCGAGAGGGGAGGGTTGGCCTCCCTTAACCCACAGGCCACAAATTGGCATCCCCGAAGCAAGCACCTAACCAGATTATCAAAGCCCCAGAGCAGATTATCACAGCACCGAAGCAGATTATCAAGAGTCGAGGCTGATTATCAAGTAACTTGGCGCGCATCAAAGTTACTGGATTTAACTTTCTTCCATCGAACGCTCAAGATTGAGCGATGAGACCAGCCTGCAGGTTAAGGGACGCCTCACATGTAAATTTTTTGGTATTCACATGCAGCTAAGCTGAGACGGCCGGTTTGACGTCCAAGCCGTTCATCCTCGAACTGCTGGAGCAGTTTACATCTGAGCGTCTCCAACGGCTTGACGTCCGACAAAAACTTGCCGGTGACACGTGAAGCGTCTCTAATGAAGCTCGCGGCTCGCCGGTCTATTTCTCTGAGAAACAGCTCGCCCACGAGTGTTTCCTACAAACCAACTGCCCACATTTATGATGTAATTGTTAACTCTCTGCAAAAGTTTGAGCCACATTGTCAAAAACAGCTAAGCACCCGTTATAAAAGGACATGAATGTGTCCGTCCAAGTCTGCCAAGCTGATAAACATTTCTTAACCCTCAAACATATGGACAAACAAGTAGCATTATAAAATTTTGACATGATGAATAATAAACTCTCACGCCCCCAAGCATAGACATTATGCCCGTTTTTGCACGTTGTACCCCGTTAGTGTTACACATCATATAAAACTGTGGGGGATGTTAGAGACTTGGAACAGTTGAACATCTCCCTTCCGGTGCTTGTAATTCTCCATTACATGGTGCCCCACATGCAACATGGTGCTGCGATGGTTCACTGAACAAAATCCAACTATCTAATCTTCTCGCAAATTATTCCTCTTCCTCTATACTTCTCTTTCTCCAAATCCCTTTCTGGTTCTTTTTCTTCTTCTCTTTCTTTGTTTCCACCCATGAGCTCGTCAACGCAAAAGCCATACAGCTCTTGATGAAGTTGCTGCCATTGCTGTCCATTACTTAATGCACGACGAAGTTCAGATCTTAGCCTCTCTAGCTCCATTTGCATGGCAGCTGTAGAGCCTTGTTCCTGAGAAGAATCAAGCATAATGTCATTACATAAAATTGTAAGCAAAACTGAATTGACTTCAGGCAATCATTAACCTAAGGTACAGAGCCAGACTGAGAACATTTAGTTACCTCTAACTGTTTAATTTGGTTTTCCATTGAAATGGAGCTATAGCAATAACTATCGTTGTCTGTCTCCCCAACAAATGAGGGGAGCACAACTGGAGAACCCTCCCATGGCTTGGAATCTTGTGCCCCGGTCTCTGCAGTGACATACTTGTTTAAAGGAACTACAGGTAATAATGGACCACGACGATTTATAGGCCTGCCTTCTGTCGTCGCTCCATGCTGTAACATGGTAGGGCGTGGCACTACCAAGACACAGCTAATTGGTCCTGTTCCAAATTCAACTTCAGCAAAACTTTTCACAAACAATGAACCCACATATTAACACTAACATCCTCATCTCATACTAATCAAATCACAACCTTACAAAAAACTTACAATTTTAATAGGACTGTTCATGCTGCACATACAAAAAAGAAGATTGGTTCACCTTTAGTGTGGGTGAAGGTTCTCAGCACTTGACGAGTAATTGTATCCCACAAGAGTACGGTGCAGTCTTCAGAACCAGAAATAAGAGATACCCCATCCATACAGAATGCCAAAGATGTTACAGCCCGGCTGGAAGAGAAACCAGCAAAAAAAAAGGCAGAATGTGTTATCAGCCATGTACTTTGACATGCTTATGGGCTGAATCTGTGTAAGAAAATCAATCCTGCATGTCAATCTAACGTATGCTTTCTGCATCTTAAGTTTGTGCCTTATGAACTGAGAGCCTTAAGTTCAATATGCCATTTTCCTTGCTATGTAAGATTTTGCAATACATTAAGGCAAAAAAAATATGTCTCAAAGTAAGCAGAATTGCAAAGGACAGCCTCGTTCAGATTAATCTTAATTATGAATTGACTAGCAAAATTTCTGCTATTACACCACACTACACCACACCTTGCTCACCTATGACCAACTCCATCGCCACCAAGAAGACCATCGGCACTATGCATGCCAGCTGCTGTGGGAACACTAAAATTCAAGGCAGTAATAAATATCCTTCCATCCACTCCGCCAGCATACAGTGCATATTCTCCTGGATCCAATGCAGTAGAGTTTAGTGCTGCTGGAAAGAGAATTGACCTTAGAAGTGTACCAAGTCCAAGGCTCCAAATCTGCTTCATGGCAAAAACAAATAAGATATCACAGTTAAAAATGACGACACCCATTCAATTTGTATTCACATATTATCATATTTTAATACTTTCCTCAATACGGATTATATTTCCTTATAAATGAAAGATATACATGATGATCTATGATGGCCCTAATAAAAAATTCTTTGGCTGATTCCAAAAAAGGCAGCAATTTCTTATCCTCTTATTATGGCAGAAACTGTAATCAGTGTACAAACTTACTTTAAGACATCAAAGTAAGAAAACATAAGCATAGAATGTGGGCCATCAGTCAAAAAACTACAATGGAGCATTACATACAACCCTATAGCAAGCTTGTTGTAAGATCATCACTCAGAGTAAATAGAAAAGAAAAGGAAACATGGAAACCTCACCTTGCAGGTATGATCCAGAGAGCAAGACACTATAATTGCACTTGAACCACCAGAGCCAGCCACCAAACCAGTCACGGGTAAAGTGTGATCAGACCATTTATGCATGCAAGGTACCTGAACTTCATTTCCAGCTTGTAGGTGTTCACTATCTAGTGCCCTATCCATAATTGAAACAAATAAGCATCAATTGGGATCCGATCTTTTAATTTTTTGCATGTGAACCAGGACACTATCATAATCTGCTAACGCAATTTGCACCATTCTTACCCAAATAATCAAGGGTGTTCAAAGTTAGCATTCATATAGTGTAGCCTTATATACGCCAGTCTACTGCAAAATATATAGAAATGCAAAAGTATCTACCTGACCAGAGGGAACACAATGACAAGTCCATCATCAGCACCAGATATAAGCAATGAATCGTCATCAGAAAAAATAAGGCATCTGACTGCCTTATAATGTCCAGTCCAAACTCTCAACAATCTGCCACTTGCTACCTGTAATTTTAGAACTAACAGCTATTATGTGCTCAATGGTGAGGTATCATTGTAGTCATGATATTTTTTTGATGAAACCAGAAGTCAAGTGCTTAAAAGCTATTCTCTCTCTTAAAAAGTCCAAAGGAACAACTACGAGGTATAAACAAGGTGGTAATAGTAGAAGTAATCCTAAAATCCAAGTATTATCCCCACCATTAGAACATGTTGGTTTCAGTTTCTACTGTACAATCGGACATCCCTATAATCCTATTAGATGATCGACAATTATCCAGCCTGGTTATTCTCAAATGAGAGATGCCATATGTGCAATAAACGTTTCAAACAACAATCATTTGGAAAAAACACTTCCAAAACAATTGCATTCTAATGATTGGCATGATATTGGAAATAATTAAAGAACAATCCAAACTAGTGCTAAAGCCACTGCACTTGTTGAACTAGCACTAACGAACAGCTAAAACGAGGAACCGAAATTTATGCATTTAAAAACTACTCAAGACAAGCAATCTGAACAGAGACAAATCCGTACCCGTTAGCATAAATCGTTAAACAGATTATTTGATGCATTCATGGAAATAAAAAAAATGAAGGACTTTATAGAGCAAATGACTACCTCCCAAAGATATATTCGTCCAGACAAGCCACCCCCGGCAAGATATATACCATCAGTAGTGCAAGCTAGTGGTTCAATTGGCTCCACTGGATAGCTTTTGAATGCAACTTGACTCTGTCACATAGTACTATCAGTTAAGGTCATATCAGCTAGTTGTCTGCACTTTAAAATTTTGACATTATTAAGAATCTGCAGCTCTTAATATTTCAGACTTCGTAGTAGATAAGGACCATATGTTCAGGACAGAATGAACAATAAGAAAAAAAAAATTGATGTTATAAATAACGGACCTTTTGCCATGTCCAGAAGAAGATGGCACCGCTTCCAGACTTATTGATTTGCGACGCTGCAACAAAGTGGGATCCAATGCAAGCTAGCGAATTTCGAGAAGAGGCGCAGGACTTGAGATGGGAGATGGGAAGGCCAGATGCTAAATCCCACACTGTTATGCCTGCATCTATGGAGGAACAGGCCACCACAGCTTCTGAAGAGGTCGCCAGTTTGTAAAGCAGCCCCCCGGGCTGTGCTTCCTCTAAAACGCACAAATCCTTCTTGCATTTGATTTTAAGGAGAAAATCAGGTAGCCATAACCCCGCGCTCGTATCTGTGTCGGAAATTCTCTTGGTTTCCACGTGTGCCCTAAGAATTTACATATACGCTTTTGTCTATCCTACAAGTTTACACACTTGAGCAAGTTGAGCCCATGCACACAAGAATGTCAACAAAATTAATCTAATCTAATAATATAAAATTATAGGTTACTCTAGTAGTAACACACTAGTTCCTTAGGAACATGGTCTCGAGTTCGACACTGCTCAAAATCGCAGCCGGTATTGTTGGGGATCAAATCCCAACATGCGCAATGTAAAGTGTTTGGGGCAGGGGCGAACCGAGCAATGCAATGTGATGTGAGGTCACATGTCCAATTGGATGCTACCTAGTGGGGTGATGATGTTAAATTACTGCAAGTTACAGCACATATTAGGAGGTGTAATTTGCTTTGTGACGTAATTTTAGGCATAATGATATTTACATTCATATTTTTTATGCCTCGGGCCATTGCATGGCGAAATGCTTCGGCAGTGCCATCAGCTTTAGCAGGGGGCTCGTGGCTGCCTCAGCTGGAAGCACCGCCTCAGCATTAATGCAATGGCCATCCTCATGAAAATTATGTAGTACGTAAAAACTCTTTCATCTTGAGAATGCTCCGTAAAACCACTTGAACAACGTCGGGCCGAAGATGTCGAGATCAAAACTGCAACAGAAAAAAGAGAATAAAAATAAAATAAAACATTTAGGGCTTCAAAGCGTAGCACGACGCTACTACACCCATGGATAAAATGTTGAGTAACATGCTTTTTCGCATAGTTGCAAGTTGTTGTATCAAGTTTTACACGTTTTCCAAACAATTGTATAACAAATAAGAAATGTATCTAGAGATTTTTTTTTTTTTTTTTTGAAGAACTCATATCAATGTATGAAAAGAATAACAGTATTACAAGATGAGCGAGGAGCAAGAGAGGCTGCCTCGAAGAGACAACAGTACCCCACCACTCCAACATCTCTCAACCACTACAACTGAACAAAATTCCCATCAATGTCTACTATCCCCAGGAAGTCTCGCCAAATGGCGAACTTCCGCTCAGCCAACCCCGGGAATACCAGAAAACTCTGAAACAGCTTATACCTCAAAGGGGGAATCAAAGAGGACGAAGGCCGCTGCTCCCCCTGGAAAACCCACAGCCGCCGACGCTTCCAAATCAACCACATCAACCAAGCCACGCACAAGTGCAAGGCTTGCTTCCTCGGAAGGGGCCAGGCTCCAGGATACAGGTGCAAGAGCAACTGCTGACTAGTTAGCCGAACCCGCAGCTGTGCTTGAACCCAATCCCAGGCCGCCTGCAGGTGTGGAGAGAGGATCAAACAATGCTCCATCGTCTCTGGATGGGGACCACAACAGGGGCACAAAGGACTAACCCCGGGCTTAAATCTGCTAACCCGAATGTTAACCCGAAGACATCGATGCACAACCTGCCATAAGAGCCCCCTAACCTTCGGAGGGGGAAGGGTACTCCACGTCCAAACCCACACAGAGCGCCACCGGGATCCTGAAAGCTGCAAAGACCACTTGCCAGACGGAGGCAAAGTGTCATGGATGACTAAAGTACGGTAAGCAGACCGCACAAAACATGCAGCGTCAACATCAGGATGTACCCTCCAAGGCTGAACCACTACCTCCTCCTGGAGCAGTTCGGGGATGTGCCGCGGGATGCACTGTGCAAGCTGCTCTCAAATAGCCCGGTCACTGGCTCGCAGACCAAATCGTGCTCGGAAGAACTCCCATGGGGCCGTCTGGCCCGCCCAATACCACTCCTCCAGAGTGTGCACCCCCGCCTGCCTCTAGCGGGCCTGCGTCCGGGCATGAACGATGGCAGCCAGAGGCAACTGCGCCGGAGGCAGCGGAACCCACAAGAAGGGTGAAGAATGATGATACACTGCGGCCAGGTCCAACTGAAACAGCTCTTGCACATGCTCCCACGCCCGCCCCAGTGAGAAAGGGGGAGGCATGTGGAAACGGCTTAAGCCCATAAAGCAACGCCCAGGGCAACTCCACATGCGCAGTAGGCTTCCCGAATGCCACACAGTGGCGAAGGGACTGCAACAGCAAGGTCGCACCAGGTGAAGTCGCTCCATCCTGCAGAATGCTCCACACGAACTTAGAAACCAACACCTTGTTGTGCAGTGCCAAATCCAGGATGGCTAGGCCTCCATCCTACCGGGGGCGGAGACACTTCCACCACGCCATCTTGACTACTGCCCCCTCGTCATCCCCACCCCACACAAAATTCCAGATCATCATGTCCAGCGCCTGCATCTTCCCCTCAGGGGCCAGCATAGCGGACGCCGTATAAATATATGTGCTACAGAGAATTATCCATCTAGTGTATCCATTCTGGAAATTATTTATCCTTTCCTTCATGGCTTCATCTTTTGACCAAATACTGAATACGGCATACTCATTCCATCTATGGCAAAGGGCAAAGACAATGCATAGACAATAAATAGGTATGTTGTTTATAGGTTTGATTAGGCTTGGATTGTTTTGTTAGTCATTGTTCTAGGTCTAGTTATTGTAGTGATAAATATTATGATAGTAAACAGTATAAGGGGATCATTTTGTTTATATTCTTAAGTTTGTTATTTGATATAATGATTGGACTACTACGACGATCAATATAATGGACACTAGGGTTCAGAACCAAATTAGATGACAAATAAGACATGCAAATTCAAATCAACGGCTTCATTGACATTCGAAACATTCAACATCGATCTTATGTTCTATTTCAAGATAAAAAAGGAGCACTTTTTTTGTCCATGAGGCTAACCTGCTTATGAGAAGATGGACAATAGAGAAAACAAATTAGCTGATCAGGTTTGCATATACATGCAGGTTCAAGTGACCTTCAATATTCCAATGGTGTTGTAACTGTGATATTATTTCTGTTTGTTTCTAAATTCGGAGTTCATAAACAAACTTGCTTATGAATACACCATCCACCAGCCCAACCGAGCAATGTAGTGTGGTGTGTGGTCACATGTCCAGTTGGATGTTTTCTAGTGGCGTGACGTTAAAAATACTATATATCTATGGATCATATAAGCACGTCCTCTGTACAGTCTCTCGGGTCATACATTCAGGAGGTAATGGATATGAGGGCTCGTAGAAGTTTTGGTATATTGTATAGCGTGATTTGCAGAATACTATAAGGTTTGAGGCAATGTACTTAATGGTGTTGATTTTACACAAGTATTATACTATTTTAGGGAGGATGAAAGAGGCGCTCGCTACCCTACATTACCCCCCTGTGTCAATAAGCACCCAAACCAAAAGGGATTTTAGGGGGAATTCTTTTTTTTTTTAATTGAAGGCCGATTTGTATTAAGTAAACAATAAAGTATAGGGAAACTTTTTACAGGGAAGTCTAACCCATTAAAACAGTCAAAAAGATTATCATAATATCCGGTTACTAACTGGTGATCAGTTTTATGAGTTGTTTTGACTTCAGACCAAAAGCAGCTAAAAGTATGATCGAAGGTGTGCTGATCGATCCTTACTGCCTTTTCCTTTGACAACCATACTGAGAGAGCAGAAAATGCATAGACATGATTCTGCCTTTGCCATATTGAATCTTCCCTTCCTGTCTTTTGCTTAGCAGAGAAAGGATCTTGTCTTCTCGATGTCTTCACAACAGCAATTACAGGTGCATAGGATCTTGTGTTCATAAGGGTTTGGAGCTCCAAATAGCTTAATTCACGCCTTGTTGGCTTCAGAGGAGATCCCTTTCCATTTGATGCGACGTACCAGCATGAAGATAAGACCTGCAAGATAGTGACAGTAAAATGCATTAGTTTATGGTCTACCTTGTACCTCATTGACCCAGTCAATGTCATATTTGATCTGCTTGATGATTGCTTCAGGGTGAACAATCTCATTATGAAAGATGAATTGGTTCCTCCCTTTCCAAATCCTCCAAAGGAGAATGTAGATACGCCAGTCTGCAGGATTCTCAGGAAGAAAAAAATCAAGGGAGCTCATGTTAGTAAGATCTATGCCAAGAAAATTCGATGCAAGCTCAATGACCCATTCAGACCAGATGCAAGATCTGAAAAGGTGATCCTCGTCTTCGGGATTGTTTAAACATCTGATGCAGACATCAGAATCAGCCATATTCAATCTGAACCTTTTCTTATTGGTAGCTAAGCTTTATGCCATAATTGCCACATAAAGGATTTTATCTTAGGCTGAATGGAGCTAGCCCACATAAAGGTGAAGTTTCTGATGCATCTGTCAGGAATAGTTCATGTACAGTTGAATTTTGATCTCTCATAAGATATTTGTAACCTTTCCTTACAGTGTATCCAGATTCCTGCCATTATGATGCCAGTAGAAGTCCTCATTTATCCACAACCCTGTAGTCAAAGTCATACAGATATTGTTATAAAGAAAACGACATCTATCATCCTCGTTAGCAAGAGCAGAATTTTCAAAGGGGATAATCTGATCATTAATGAAAAGATC
>JAANSK020262371.1:0-12255 GCA_011763485.2 Isoetes engelmannii | reverse complement strand
CTTTAAGTTGGACATTATTAAATGTTCAGTGGTTTGTTTCCTCTTTCAAACTATGTTATATCTATATTGTTCATTTGCAATGTATTATAAATCTATCTAATATTTTTCAATTGCTCTTTTGTCAGGCAACCCTTTGATGCTTTAGCATCTTGTTTAATATGAATGCACTAAGCATACTTTCAATGTGCAATTTCTTAATATGCTCCATGATGCATTTCTAGAAAATTATGTTTCGGTCTCGATTTCATTTTTACAAAAGTGTGGTCCAAAGTTGAAGTTCTGCAATTGTGGATACATTAGATTTGTGGATGCATTAGATTATAACTTGTTTGGGAGATGAAGAACTGGTCAATATATAAAACAAAAATGTTTGAGGGCATTTCATACAGATCCCTGCCATCTCTTACAGCTTTATATAAGCAAGATCCAAGCTGAAAAGATGATCTCAATTTCCACATTAGCGCGTCCGACCCCATCTATCCTTTGGATAACATCATGATTCCCATCTTGAATTCGTAAAATTTCTAAACCTGCAACCTGCACTGTCCGAAAATTATGGATTTTCCTACTTGCAAGTATGACCATGTTTTGTACATAGATCCAGCACCACTGCTAAAGCAAGCATTTTTCTTCTAATAAAAAAAATGCATGCACAAAGGCTGCACCAATGGCAAAGTCCAAAGGCATATTCGTTCTAGGCTCAAACAGGTAGCATCCAAGCGCATAAACCCATCTCCAGTGCCAAGCTCTTAAAAGCATAAAATTTGCACAATTTCAATTGTGTAGGCAACGAAAATTTAACCTAATCATATAGTTCCATACCATTCCTCATTTCCGAAGTGAAGGAAGGTCAAGGAATTGTGTACACATTTCGTTCAAAAACTGAAGCAGCAAACTTGGCTCCAACATAGAATGAAGCAATGTAGAATAGTTGGCAAAATTTACCTTCAGAGGATGGAAGATCTTGCTTGAGCATAAACATAAAAATAGATAGCACCGGACTTCATAAAGAAACCCATTCACTATTTCCTGCAATCGCCGGACCTTGAAGATCCTAGCTATGTAGAAGAAAGATAAGCCAAAGACAGCTTCAAGGACCCAATACTTCAAGGTCCCATGTCCGATTCTGCTTCCCCTACTTCCGCTTCCGATGTCGAGGCTTGCTGCCTCTGCCGCCGCCAAGAAATGCAAATTGCATATCCACCTTCCATATATCTCCAAAAAATCTCTACCCTCTATGTGTTGAATCCATCCCAAACAACCCAAACCATCGCAGCCATATAACCAAAATATTATAAGACATATAGAATATTACCTCCAAACTAATCGAGGCCTTTTATAAGCCAATCTCCCCTACAACAAAAGTGTTACCCCTACGGGCAATCCACCAATTTATTAGCCTTGGATCTGGCATATAACAAGGACGAATCCTCACATCAAGGGCTCCAACTCAAACATGCAATAAGAGCTATGAAGTATGCAACAACAGCTGTAAAACACTAAGAGCTATAAAGTATGCAAAAAGAGTTATAACGACCCCCTTTCATATTGATGTAAAGGTGAAAAACCAGGTTGCATAGAAATTGTATTCTAAGCTAATATAAAATAGCAAATCGAAATTGCATCTTCTCCCTATACCATTTCCATAAACAAGTTTACTTTGCGCTTATTAATATGCGATTCATTTAAAACATGCACCTATTTGGTATGGACGACTTTTGAATACCAATGTTTAACAAAAAGGATAGATTGTCTATTAATGACAGAGTTCCTCAATGAATCATAACTATCTATTCTCTTCTCGTTTAGAATAATGTTAGAAGCATTACATCAGCACTAACACAAATCCTCTCAAAATTTCACAAATAAGTACGAATGAACAAACACGAAGGCATATTCGCATGAAGTATCTGCGTCTCCTACGCGAGATATAAGAGCCAAGAACTCTAAGATACCCATGAAGCATATCTTGTCCATCAAAGTAAAAAACCTGCAAGAAATTTTATTATAAGTAGAATAAGAATGCTGTCTCACAAAGGCTATCCATGAGGTTATAGAAGAGATGGATGTACCAATGACAGATTTGAATGATAAGCAGAGTGTGACTGCTGGTCACATTTAAAATATCTGAAGTAGAATATCTCAATGATCCTCAAAGGGTCTCAAAAGACATAATAACATAATTTTATTCGTCATTTTGGCTTAGATGGGAGTATCATAAGACTGCAATGTAAAGACAAACTGACCCATAATGCCTTCATCCAGGAAAAAAAGTAAAGACAGAGTGTGACCCAAGTGCATGTCTTACATGTACCCATTGTAGGGCAGCTGTATGGATTAGACTAATGTCCATATAAGTAGCTAGCGAATATAATCCTGCTGGGTATCTGCCCCTGCATCTACTTGATCTTGCAATTTTTATCTTGGTGACAGATCCTTGACAAGCTGTCTGAATCATATCTGTCACCATATTCATGGCTATCTTTTGACCTCAACATAATCCAAAGCCCAAACCGTCTGATCTCTCATGACAATATAGAACATTAGCACAGCCGGATGAACGATACTAGCGCCTACTATTGGAAAGGGAAGTAAGTAATGAGGGCTAGAAAAACGATTTGAGGTGGCATTGTCTACGGAGAAGCCACCCCAAGGACGAGTTACTATAGTGTCTCCTACAACGGGTGTGGCGCTAGCTGGGCTTGTAATCGCTGTCACTCCCCGAAAGCTCCTTTAACCCTATGAGGGTACGTAGCTGATCACATGATATAAAGTCTCTCTTCAACCCAGATTTATTTAAAGTTTAGTTGGGAAAAGAGGGCATAAATATCGAGAAAAGGTTCCTAATTTGAGAAAACATAAACACAAAAACTTACAGGTGCACTATTCAGGATAGCAATTGCTGCCGAGATGTTGAATAAATATGTTACTAGCTTTTCAAGCACTTGAGGAAGCCAGTAGGGTGCCGAATAGCTGCTTAGAGAACGGGGTAGGTAGTTTCCAAATTGCAAAGAGACAAGTAAATCCCCTACTTCTCCAACAAATATCAGCTCATTTTTACAGTTGCTACTGTCATTTGAATGTTGGCACCTTCTGAAATTCTGTGGTATAAAATCAAGAGTTACCAAGACTTCACCAGGAGAGAGTTTGGGCTCCATGCAGACCTGCATCTATAAGCATTGCCATACATGATGAGAAGACATCAAAGAATCCAGGTTCCAAGTATATCTGCTTACCAATGGACAACTCATTGTCCATGTAAATCCGCAGGGTGGCTGTCTAATGATATTCCTGGCTTGAAGACAATTTACGCGTCCTGTTTCCACAGTCTTCCCTTGCTTTGAGTTAAGAGGTGGAACTTGAGAGAATGGGAAGGAATCTGAGGAGCAAGTGTGATTGTCTACTAACTCGGTTCCATTCAATACGTCTAATGGGACACAATATCCACGACTACTAAAATTACTTGAAATATGACCAACACCCAGAGCAGAATGTGTCTTTTCTTCGTTCAATTTGAGAAGATTTTCCACCAACTCCTGAGAGCTGTGTACTGAAATCCCATTCACTTTTTTGATAACATCTCCAATTTTTAAATGTGGGGAAAGGGGTGATTGAGGAGAAATACTATACACCTGCGAGTCAACTAGAATATGGTTACTTAAAATTTAGGAAATAGAGTTCCTATGATGAATAATCAGCATGGACAAGTTACATACCAAAACCCCCATATTATGAGAATAAAATGGAAACAACAGCGATGGAAGGGACTGCAAAATCAACCAGCATCCTACACAGCACTGGAGTAGCAAGCAGTAAAGCTTAAGAACAAAGGGATTAAGAAACAGAACAAATCTGAACGAAAAAAATAGGAAGGAAAATTAAAGAGCAGTGTAAGCAAATCAAAATATAGGGGCTGAGGCCAATTAGTAGACTTTCTTGAGGCAATGCTTGAAGAAATCATCATGGAGCAATTGCATTGATAGTCATTGAAACTATGCTCGGATCTAAAGGTAGGAAGGAAAACTCCCACATTAAAATCTTTGTAATTAGCCACTGGATATTCCTTCTCTTGTTACATAATTCCTTTGTTACCACCATAAGTTGAAATGATCATCTCATCCGGGTTACAATTCATTATGCATTTAGCTAACCAATACCTGGAAGTGAAATTAAATACATGAATGCCATGCGTGATTGCTTGCATCTTTCTATGCATAAACAATGACATAAGAATAAAATTTGAAGCTGGGGTGGGAGTAAAGAAAAGTCCCCAGAAGGGCAAACATTCATCCGAAGTACGAAAAATGCCTGCTTTCTAATAGAAACGTGGAGCCTCTCATACCAGAATGAAAACTCTAAAGGCCAGGCATGTTGAACAAAGATTTTATGGCACGTTCTACAAGAAAATTGAACTAATGAATATTTAGAAAAGTTCCAGAGGAGTCGAATTCATACCATTATGTTATGCCAAACACCTGCACAATAGATACGAAGAGCACGTTGGGGTGATAAAAGTTGTAAAGCTTCAGTATCCAGGGCCACCAATGCACCAAGAAAAATAACGGCCATAAAAGCTGCCACATGCTCCACATGGACCCCTTCACTGTCTTTTAAATACCAAATTCAATCTCATCATTACTTACACAAGCATTTATGGGTGAAGAACTTAAAAGGTTAACTAGTGATGAGACCTGGTGGCAGCAAGCGCATGACCAAGTTCATGTAATGCGATTGAGATAGCTGTTCCAAATGAAATGTATCCTACATCAGCCCAAGGCACATTTATGCCAGGAACCTGTAAAGAGGAACAAAGAATGAGCTCGCATACTCAACTTCACCTAAAAAAACATACCGATTGGGCAATATGCCGCCATTAGGGAATGTAATTTTGCTTATAAGTTACTATTATGTCAAAATCTTTACAAGATAATTTTGCAATAATATACATGCTTACAACAGGGCTGATAAGATATGAGGGTTCTTCAACAGATGCTGTCCTAGACAAAAACAAAAGGGCCTTACTAGAATCCAAAGCAAAAACCTGTCATAATAAAGATCAGTATTGCACATCAATACGTTTGTCATACATGAAAAGGTACATTTTAATATTTTCTGACATGAGAATAGTAGCATACCAAGACAGCAGCAAGCATTGTTAATATTCCAGAAATCACCCCAGCGCTAAACCAGACATGTAACAACCTATACATGCAACCAAGGTTGGTGAACTAGATATTCAGATATCAACATACACTAATATGTGTAGATCTTTTGAAATTCTCTTAAAAAACAATCATTTGATCGTCTTGCCTTCATATCTATCTTCTAAAAGCTCGATGACGATAAACAGGACAAGAATTAGATCAATCTCACTCTGGAGATTGAAAGTCTGAAAACAGTATGGCTGATCGAAGTGGAGTATATAGACTAACATATAAAATTGATCTAACAAGGATAAAAAGCAAGAAATGACAAAGCAATCTTACTTTGAGTGCCGTTGCCCACAGGTATACAAGAACTTGTTAAAGAGCAGTGTCTCTTTTACCACAACACTGTCAGAAAAAAAAATCACAAACGCCTTGGTTAATACCTTTGAAAACCTTGGGGACCAATAAACTAGACCTAACCCAAATAGGTCAACTGAAAATCAGCATACTGATGGAGCTAGCCAACCCCATCCTTCCCCCCCGCCCCAAAAGAAAAAGGAAAACCAAAAAACGAAATAAGAGGTACATGCTGAGCAACTGTGCTGATAAGAGCCTTTATCTCGTGCAACAACTGCTCTTAGGTGAAGTAGCAGAAGCCCATCAGCAAGTAGTGTCTTTCGGTTAGTTCTTCTATTATACCTTTGGTTGTATTCTTGAGAAGACCAATGTCATGCCTCTAATATTTGTGCCCTCTCCTGCAGCTGTAATTTGCGGAAATGCTGAGACTTTTGGACATCTTTCACAGAATTTTGAAAATGCTGCCCAATAGCTTGTTACTCATAACAAGATATGAGAGCTCTAGTGCACTCATATTTTCTAATACTAGCTGGCTGAAACCACTGACGCTTTGTCCCATGACTAGAGGTACTATCAAAGGATATGTGCATTACACTGATTGGAGCTCTTAACAGATTTCAAGATCTTCAAATGACATTAAACAGCTCTTCCTCTTCATACAAAGCTTCCACTTTTTCCAGTTCCACTTGAACAATGACAGACCGCAATTGGATTACTATAGAATGGGATTGAGCTATTATAGGGCGATTATCATCAGCTTTCTGCTCTAGGCAAGTAGGAAATCATTATGCAATCGGTGGCTTGCTGACGTCTTGTTCATAGGCATTTCTCGTTCGAAAACAATTGAAAGCATCTTGAGCATCTCCCAACGATTTTGCTATTAGAAGCATGAATGGGACGTGGTGATGAATCTTTTCTTATGAATATCTTGTTTCTATAGAAGATTCGGACATCGAAAGATATCCAATATACATAATATCAGAAGAAATTTGACCATGACAGAGATGTGAGTACAAATGGCATATAGTTCATCAAGTCCTCAGCTATATCCATAGACTCCGTCTGTCTAAGAAGGCAAATCATGCAGTTATAATGCTCCATACTTTGTTTAATGGAGTAGTCTTGGCTTAAAGACACAAAGAAATAGCAAGCCTCATTAGTTAATCCACCATGTCTGCATGCAGAAAGAATGCTAACAAGAGAAACAACATCTGGAGCATGGCCGTCAGAATGCATTTCATGGAAAAAGCACAAGGCTTCTCCTCCATATCCATGTTGTGCATGAACAGAAGTTATTGCAGTCCATGAGATTGCATTTCTTAAAAGCATTCTTTCAAAACAGGCCCGTGCATCATGCAGCTTCCCACAGTTACCATACATACTAATAAGAGCATTACTAATATATACATCTGAGTCATATCCGTACTCAATAATGAGACTGTGGATGCACTTACCCTCTCCAAGCATTGCTTGACTCCCACATGCATCCAGAAGGCTGACATACGTAAGGTTGTCAGGCACCATATTCTCCAATAGCATACTTCTAAAGGTGCTGAGAGCCTCCCTCCCATGCTTGTGCAGAGCACATAGAGAAATCATGACATTCCATGATGGCGTGTCCTTCTCATTGATTCTATTAAATAACTTCCATACATCCTCCATGCTTCCAAGCTTGCCATACATGTCAACTAGGGCAGTGTCTATAATAGAGTCCCCGTTAAGTGCATTATGGATAAAGCATGCATGCAACTTCTTCCCTTCCGCTAGAACTTCACATGCGGAAAATATAAGGGAAAATGTGACTTCATCTGGAGCAATTTCTAACAAATGCATTTGGTAGAAGTGTTGTAACGCTTCATGATACAAACTATTACATAGAAGAGCTGTGGTTACAGCATTCCATGAAATCACATTGCAGTCTTGTAGTCTGTGGAAAATTAATTGAGCATCCACGGTGCTACCACATCTTCCATACATATTAATAAGACAAGGTCCTACATCAGCCAACTCAACTCCATTCTTCATAATGCATGCATGGACCATACGGCCAGAAGGGAGGAATTTACCACTAGTATACGCATCAACAAGTGTGAGAAATGTAACTTTGTTTGGGCGCAAACTTTGGAGCTGCATGTGAAGCAAACATTGTATTGCAAATTTGTCGTATCCATGCTGAACGCACAATGCCACCATAACTGTCCACGAGACAACACTTACAACAGGCATATGATCGAATACAATTACTGAACCCTCCCAACTTCCACATTTTTTATACATATTTAGAAGGGCATTCCCTACAGAAATCTCTGCATCTAACTTGATTGCAAGGATGAAGGCATGTACCCATTTGCCCACAGCCAGTGCACATGAGCCAGAAAACACATCAAGTATAGTAACAAAAGTGACCCTGTCTGGCATGATATGTCCTGATACCATCTCCAAAAAGAGTTGGAGTGCTTCCGTCCAGTGCCCATTTTGGGTATATGTGGCAATGATAGAATTCCAAGACACTACGTTCAATTTGTCCGTCTTAACAAAAATATCCCAGGCTACTCTAGGGAGTCCAAATTTTCCGTACATATTCAACAGCATATTCAGAACAAATATGTCCATTTTGAAATGACTCAAAAGAATGCAGGCGTGTATCTGCTTGCCATGACATGGCATTGTGCACATAGAAACTACATGCAAAACACTCATAATAATTCGCTTGTCTGCAATGATACCTTCCTTTGTCATTTCCCAATAAAGATCAATCGCTCCTCTGCCTAGGCCATTGTGCCCATAGGTTTTTATCATGGCTGTCCATGATCTTGCATCATGTTTTGTGATTCTATCAAAAACCACCTTTGCATCATTGAATTGACTAGATTCACCATACGTGGTTATCAGAGCAGTCTGGATTGCCATGTGAGAATTAAGTTTGCTATTGACAATATGGGAATGTGTAAATCTAATTTTTGATTGAGATAATTTTGTGTGAAATGCATTAAGGATGGTAACGAATGTGAATGTATTAGGTAATATCCCTTCCACCTTCATGTCATAGAGAAGCTCTAAAACATCTTCACTCCTAGCATATATTCCAATTATAGTATTCCAGGAAACCACGTTTCTCTCAACCATATTATTGAACAGCGTACAAACATCCCCAATGGATCCAAATGTGGCATACCCCTGCAGAATATTTCCCATAGAAAAGTTCCCGCTACCACCTTTGATAAGATTAGCATGGGCTCTTTTTCCTGTGAACAGACTTTTTGTTTCACAAAACTTACCCAAAAGATCATAAGTCATTGGATCTACAGCTTTCCTATGACATTCTTGCTCTAGATTCAAATGTGAGCTCCAGATATTCTCTTTGATTGAGGTACAACTTTGAGAGTACTCAAGCTCCCCTGTAATAATCTCATGAAATAAACAGCCAAGCTCCATATCATTTTCCCAAATAGATTTGCCTCCAAAGTTGTAGTCCTGCCCCAATCTTCTTGCAGAAACATAAGACTTAATCCTCGTCAATAGTTCCCACAAACTTGGTTATCAATCCCTCTATGCTAGATGTAAAACAGGATACATGTGAGATATAGGCACGTATTTGATGGTTACAGGTCCTACTTGGTTCTGTATCATGTCATTCGAAAGGGAGAAAAGAAAAAGGATATTCTGCCTAGGTAAGCAACAAGCAACGAAAGACAAAACGTTTTACACGGCAGGCACTTACAGGTAAGAAAGGGCCCCTCGTAGAAACTGAGAAGAACGACGCACAGTGGCTGAGGCCATCAGGCCCCCCGGCCGAGAAATCATTGCTGCAGGATTTTCCGCCGAACTTTAGATCATGATGCATGATGATTACGTTGGTTCGATGCCGATGGATGAAATTGCATTGCTCTGTTTTGAATTGGTGTTTGCGCCAGTGGCCCTAGTTTAGAAATCTTACCAGGTCTTCTTCTTCTTCTTCTTCTTCTTCTATTATTCTATTCTATTTTACAGTTTGGTTGAGGAACAATCTAGGAACATTAATAAGGGGTTTCCCATGAACGGATCTAAACCTGAAATAGTATGGAACAAGGTTTATGGGTTCCCATGAATCAGAAGACCTCAAGGTTTTTCTTGCAATATCTCAGCCAATTGATGCACAAGAATGAAATTTGAGCCAATGGATCAAAATAAGGTCTAAGACCTGAGCAGAAGGTAATAGAGATGGATTAATTTTTGTCCAGGTCCAAAACCTGAGCCCAAGCAATCGGAAGTACAAAAAACATGGAGGTTTCAGTCCATGAGAAACCCCCCTAAGTCGCAATCTAGAGAACGGGGGGGGAGTTTGGAGAAAGGAACCCTACGGTCGCGGGCGCCTCCTAGCAGCCGCTCGCGACAGTAGGGTTCCTTTCCTGGAAATTTTCGAGCCATGCCGGTTGAGCCATGCGAATTTGAATGGGGGGATTTCGTCCGGTGGCAAGATTGAGAGCCACAAAGCTGCATCGACACAAACTGCATTCAAGAATTAAGTTGTTCCAGGCTTTATTCAAGAATTTATGAGCAGTTCCAGATTTTTATTGTTACCGGGTCTAGAGCACTTTGAAGATCCTCCCGGCCTATATTAATTATAAGAACAATTGTGTCCATCTCACAATAGACACAGTCATAGATGTAGTTGTCATCCCTCCTTTAGAATGAATAACCTATACCTGGTCACTAAGTGTAGGCAGAAAACAATGAACTTGGAGGTCTAGAGCACTTTGGAGATCCTACCATTCTTGGAAGGTAAATGTATCAGACATGATCTTGGACATTGGATGTTGAGGACTAAAGATTCCTGCAATATTAGGCTTATTATTCTCGTCCCACAATGGTCGTTGAAGGCCAAATAGTTTGGGCAACATAACACCCACCATTGTCGAGTGCTAGGCTCAGGCAGAGGCCAGATCTGGGAAAATCTTTTAGCAGGCGAGAACTATCTCTCATACGAAAACCTCTAAAATGCTCTAAACGAGAATCTTTGTTGTCTGACTTTTTCTGATATTGTGTTTGACGGTGTACGTTATTGCTATTTCTTCTCCTGATGGCCATGAATATCACAAAAAATGGTTCATCACGTGAAACGTATATTTGTATGGCCTTTTTGCAATGGTTTTCATATGATTTAGAGTATGTATTTAGTTCTATGTATAAGGTATGTTTTTATAGAGCGCGCCCATCAGTTTCACTCGTTCAACAATTTTTTCTAATGGTAAATGTGGTGTATGTATTCTGCTTGTGTGTTTTCACATTAGTATAAGGGGGAAAGTGGCATGCAGGCATCGAGCAACTCATTTTAGAGTTGTTTCTTTTCGTTGTGGTCCGAGATTATAGCTGGCTAAGTAACATAATGGCAATGTATTGGATTGCAAACCCTAGAGAAAAAAGGTGCAAAGGATCGTCGACGGCTAGAACTCCCGTTAAAGCTGGGGAGCTATAGATTACGTCAGTTGTCACGCTCCCTTGCAGCTGCTCCCATGTGCCAAATCCATTCGTTGTGCTGATTTTCCATATAGCAGATTCCAGAAACCCTAAGAAGAGTTCAGACAAAGACGGCAGAAGGCAGAGATATGAAAGCAGAGTTATCGTAACATTTATCCTTCTGTACTTTGGTTTGCATGTTCTCTTTTTTCTTAACTTTGAAAATTCAAGTTACTTGTTCTGACTCTCTTGGTAGTGGCAAGACAATTGACTTGAATGATGGCACATTCTACCAGTGTTTAAACTTGACTAGATTTGACTCAAAGAAGACTGTAAACCTTGTCCCACCCGATAAAGAGTTTGAGTTAATGACGTATGCACTATTATCTTTTAGGGTATTATCTGTAAACGTTTACTAATTCAAAAAATCTGTCTTTTTCCTGTTAGGTACCGTATCAGTGAAGGTATCAACCTTCCATTCCGTGTTTTGCCAAGCATTAAAGAGTTAAGACGCACACGCTTGGAAGTCAATGTAAAGGTAATACACATGGCTGGAACGTTTGATTGTGCGTTTGTCCACATCAAAGGAGCAGAAGGTGTTGGCTTTGTGATGTCTTTTGCTGCCAGATATAATATTTTTGGTATTTCTTCCTTGAGTATGTATCAATGTCATATGGGGGTTTTACCGGAACATGTGGATCAACCAATTGATGCCTTGGTCGTCCACTTCCTTTAAATTTAGTCACGTTTAGCAATGAATAATGTAATTTTTAGTTACGTTTGTTTTTTCTTACATTACTTGACTAGTCTGCCATCTACGTACCAAAAGTCTATTTGGAGCCAAAATGCTTGCTTTAGGAGAGGTTTCTGTTTACAGAAACACTGTCGTTGATGGTAAAGTAAGATTTTAGGATCGTTTTATTGGGTTGTCCATGTGTATTGACTTTGTATCCAACTGATCATACATATATGCCACAGTAGGTGCAGCTTCTCGTATGCTTGTCAAATGTGTCTAAACATACTTCACGCTCCCAATGCTCCGCCTACACATAGCTCTAAAAAAGCAGTTATGTGTGGGATTAGCTACAGATATTCCAGACATGAGCTCGAAGGCTATATCAACGACATTGCATGCATCAGTTAGTTATCATTAAGTACCATTTTTCGGAGAATTCAATACTCATGTAAGATTTTGGGTTGAGCCAAATTATCAATGCAAATTTTCCCTTTTCTCACGAGGGTGTTGCGGGCTTGGGATCACGTGCGTGTGCTTTTCCAGCTGGATTATGCCTCTGTGTATCACCACTCCTCTCCT
>JAANSK020262360.1:0-12256 GCA_011763485.2 Isoetes engelmannii | reverse complement strand
TTGGGGTTTCACTGGCCAACCAGGTTGTGCCACGTGGAAATCCCCAACCATAGCTAATTAAGTCCACTTAATTAGTTTAGGACAATGTTTAACCCCTAATGTTAATACCCCTAGACTGTATCTAGGGTGACGTGTCAGTATTTATACCCGTATAAATACCTGGAATGTCACAAATGACAATAGCTGTAGAATGTTGCATGAACTTGTGCATATCATCCAGCCGTCTGCAACACTGAAATTGATCTTTGTGCGCATCCTCAAGTTCTGCAATTATCTGTTCACATTCTGCCTTCTCCTCAATTGCTTTATCCAAAGGTTCTTGTACTTTCTTCAACATTTCTTCCTTCCTAGTTCTGTCCCTCTTCAGAAGCTCAACCTCTCGTTGAACCTCCTTGATGTCTCTCTTGCTCTGCTTAGCATCATCCAAAACACTCTCTATGTCCTGCTAGATCTGTGCTAGGTCTTCTTCATATGCATCCTTTCTTCCTTGTAGCTTAAGCATGATGTCCCTCAATTGTGCCTGCTGGGTTTTAAGCTCTTCAAGCCTATTCGAGCTGTCCTCAAGCTTTTCATGGCACTGCTGCAACAAAATTTCTGCAAGCTCAAGTTCTTCTTTTAGGTAAAATGCCTGCTGCAATTTAGGGATTTTGGAAGAAGATTTGGAGGTCCCGATTTCCTCAGTTAAAGCAGATTCCTTTGCTCCACCTTTCGCCAAATCTTTGGCCAAAACTTTTAAAGATTCTCAATCCACCTTCTTATCTGCTAATTGAAGGGCAAAAGCTCGGGCAAAATGCTCAGGTACATGGCGGTTGGTCACCTCCTTTTTCCCAAAAACCATTTCATAGTGTCTGTAAAAATCTTCACACCACTCTGCCTCACATAAGCTTCCTTGAATCCCTTAATGTCTTTCGGCCCCCACTCCTAGCCCATGATTTCCTGCAAATTTGGGAATATCTCATCTGCATTAAAACACCTTACATGCTTAGCCTCTATAACAACAGGCGCTGCACAGATTAATCTCCTTTTAGCACCGGGTTCTTGTACTGCTTCCTGTTTCCTCTTGATGTTTTTATCTTTCTTGCTAGAATCACCCTTGGTGACTTCCTTCTTCACATTCTTGTTTAGTCTGGGTGATTTTCGGAAAGCAGAGGGAACCATTCTGGTTTCGAATGGACGGATCACACACAGAATCAAAGGACACAGAATCAAGCAAGAAGCACACAGAAACAAGGGTTCTGAAATCTCCAAAATTCCCTCCCAAAAGCTATGATACTTCGCGAGTAGGCACAACAAACCATCATTCAGATGGGTGACGTGGAGCCCATAATAATTACTTCTTGCCATTTAAATTTAATTCAAAAAAAAAAACAATAACGGACCCCTACATTGAACTACATTTTACATAATGTGAGGGCACTTTTTTTAGACACCCTAGCATTCTTTTACCCTTCTATACATGGTTAACTAATAAATGTATATTTCTTACTTTACATGATTGTCGGCCATGCTGCCATCTGTGTTGCAGCCTAATTGTTCTGTGAAATCATAGCACCATACCCAACTAATTTCTTGAATTTGTAGCAACAAATCTAGCAAGTTTTGAGTGCTCTAAAGAGCTAATTTTAAGTTAGAATCTATTTCTTATGTTTAGAAGTAGCAAACTGCCTGATAGATTCAAATGCTATGCACCATTGTTTCCCATATATACACTAGAGACATCAATGAATTAATTTGTTTTTCCCAATTTAGTAGGGAAAACAATGCTAACATTGTAAGAATTGTTCGATCTGCATTGCGCTTCACGACATGTGAGCAATATCCGAGATGGCTAACAAAAAAACATCCATCAGTGGACATGGGCCTACTGTTGATCTGCTTGCTGGATCCTTCACTAGAAGGTGCAGTCTCAACATAGTCTATATAGAACATTTCCTTGACAAACATGAAAGTTAGTTTGCTAAAGAAGAAGAAGAAGCAATTTTTACGTCATGCCACTTGGAAGCATCCATTAGACATAACATTGCCTAATTGTGTAATTATTGAATCCTGCCCTAACTACCTTATATTGAGTGCGACTCTGGGTTGCCTCATACTCGAGACCACTAGACCAAACTTCCAGGCCACTTTCTATTTCATGTGGCTTGGTGTCAAACTTTGCATAAGCAACTAGGAGGTCTTGTGTTCAAGCCTCTCCTGGGACATTTCAAGGACCATCATATGCTCCTATGGGACGCTGCCATGTGGTATGACTTATAGAATACTATTTATCTCTCCATCTATCTATGTATCTATCCACCTATCTACCTTTAACTCTTTACCCGTTTTAGACCAGCATCAAATGCCCCGGAGGACTTGGAATTGGTCCAAAAAGCCTTTTTGACTCGAGCACTTAGAACCATTGTGCAATTCTAGCTTTTCTGGACTTACCTTTTCCAACTTAGCAAATGGAATTGTCTCATCTTCCTTTCATATGTTTATGGAATATGTGTTTGTTATAGTTAGAACCCATCTACATGTTGTGTATTGGTTACCTCGGAAAATTAAGAAGGGAATTTGAAAGGGGAGTTACTTGCAGTTCTTGTACAACAAAATCCAAATGTTGTTCTAGCTATCAAAAGCAGAGAATATTGTTTAATGGCAATAAAGAGGATGGTTTTTTTTTGTTTGTGCCTTCGAAATGTTTTGAAGTGTTCTCTTTTTGGTATGTTCTACATATAAGCAACAAAATGTAAAAGAAAGGATGTTGGTCCTTGGCACCTAGTTTCTTCTGTATAGGCATATATTGTTTGATATCATGCTATTTTGATTTTCTAACACATTTTCTGGTGAAAAGTTGAATTTGTTTGCTCTTAGATATTGCCAACGATTTGACCCTTTTGGTAAGACTCCTATAAAAAAATTCTGCTGCAGAGATAAAACTCAGGTCTTTACAGGTCAGAGGGTTAATTGGATGTGTTAGGCATGAAGGGGTAAGATTGCAGTACTTGAAATCTGATTGTCAAACAGAACTGCAATTATAATTCATTCAAAGTAGCATAAAAAACTTTCAATTCTGTGATGAATCATCACCCACAAAACAGGAGGCCGAACATAAATCTGAACGAGCATCAACAAGGCATTCTTCAAAATCGTCAGGATTGATCCTAATGCGGAGATAATCCCTCTGGGCGGCCATCTGATACATGATTTTGAGCATATTTGGGTCTGTAATATTTCTTTTGCCTAATTCTGAGGCTAATCTAGGCGCTGGTACTGAGACTGATGATTCTTCAAAATCGTCAGGATTGATTCTAATGCGGAGATAATCACTCTGGGCAGCCATCTGATACATGATTTTGAGCATATTTGGGTCGGCAGTATTCCATTTGCCTAACTCTGATGCTAATCTAGGCGCTGGTATTGAGACCACTGATGCAGGTGCAGATGCAGAGCAGACAATGGGGCTGATTCCAGAGATGGGTCGAAGCATGAGAGAATTCATTACACTATGAATTTGATGAGTCCAATGAAGGCGGATTTTTTGAAAGGGCTGTGTGAAGTGTGGGATTTTATAGGCAATGTTCTTAGTCGGTAAGCAGTATTAATTAGCAACTTCTTAACTAATACCAGATTACCAGATTCTTAACTAATACTATTGATTAAGCTGTTGTTGCAGATACTTTGAGTACAGGTACTACAGGAACCTTGCTTTTACAGGACTCTCCTGAGCCTTGCTTTTACACGACTCTGCTGAACCACTACCTAACGTGCGTGTTTATGGTGGCCCAATTACGTAGCATATTCCACACATCTATTTTGCATCCACAAATTTTGGTCTTTTCATGCATAGGCCTGGGCCTAACATCTCAGGCACATTGTATGCACCCACTTTATTGCCTCCTGAAACTGATTAGAGCAGCCAAGGAGGATTCACTGAATCCTCAGGATTCATCCAAGTGAATCCTCCTTGGCTTGGTGGGTAAAACATCCATAATGCCTCAGGCACATTGAATACACCCACTTTATTGGATCTTGAAACTGATTAGAGTAGCCAAGGAGGCTTCACTGAATCCACAAGATTCACCCAAGTGGATCCTCCTTGGCTTAGTGGATGAAACATCCAAAATGCCTCAAGCACATTGTATGCGCCCACTTTATGGGCTCCTGAAACTGATTACAGCAGCCAAGGAGGATTCATTCAATCCTCTGCATTCACCCAAGTGAGTCCTCCTTGGCCCAGTGGGTGAAACATCCATAATGCCTCAGGCACATTTGGCCTTGCTTTTCTAGGACCACTACTCGCGCATATTCCTTTTTTCGTTCTGAATACCAAACGTGTTTATGGCAGTCCAATTATGTAGCATATTCCACAATACCAAACGTGTTTATGGCAGTCCAATTATGTAGCATATTCCACACATCTATTTTGCATCCACAATCTTTGTGTTTTCTTTCACGCATAGGCCTAACATCTTTAAGAAACTGGCCCTCAAATTCTATAGCTAAGATCGAATCTCAGCCGTTGGTTGCAGTGGTGGTAACAAACTGGCCCTCAAGTTTTATAGCTGAGATCGAACCTCAGCCGTTGGTTGCAGTGGTGTTCCCCACCAGTAACACGATCGAGGGCCCATAAACACCTAGTTTGTTATGCCAAATGGCCATAAACACCTAGCTTGTTTTAAACCACCATAAACCCACCATAATTCCTCCATAAAACTCTCGGGTCTAGTTTGTTAAGAAGGATAACACCCTAGAACTCGGGTGTTTATGGCCTACTATAACAATCTCGGGCCTCCGTCTTCGATTGTTATAATAGGGCATAACACCCTCGTTCTAGGGTGTTATCCCTCTCTTAATGCCTCAGACACATTGAGGCACATTGTATACGCCCACATAATAATCGGGTGGAGGCTAATACTCACAATTATGACATAATGGCCCGGGGGAGGCCATTATGCCGTGCTCGGCCTGGCTAGCCCTAACGGGTTCACCAGGGCCTTACATGGCGTAATAGCCTCCCCCGGGCCATTATCCCTCCCTTTATTGGCTCCTGAAACTGATTAGAGCAGCCAAGGAGGATTCACTGAATCCTCAAGATTCACCCAAGTGAATCCTACTTGGCTTGGTGGGTGAATCCTCCTTGGCTTAATGGAGGATTCGCCCGTGTCAGTTATAGGCCTGATGCAAATACTAGCAATAAGGCAAATGCAAATACTAGCATTAAGCAAATAAAGATCTCTGGAATGCTAGACAGAGAGGCATTGTTTGCATCGTGTTAAGCCAACGAGGCACTTTGTGCCCGACAAACAAAGGAAGAACTAAAGCATTTTATAGAGGATCGTAAAACAAAATAATAAAATTGTTAATCGTCTGAAAGTTGATTACAAGGTCTTCAATTCTGTGATGGATGTGACGCCCATGACAGAGGAAGCAGAATCGACACTTTGGCTAAGGTTGTCAAATGAATCTTCAAAAATGGCAGGATTGATTCGAATGCGGAAATAATTCCTCTGGGCACTCAAACGATACATGACTTTGAGCATATTGGGGTCTGTATTCTCATTAGTATGCTCTTTGCCTGATTCTGATGCTAATGCCAGAAGCAACACTGGGGCTTTTGGTGCAGCATAAGCAAAGCACACAATTAGGCTCATTCCGGAGATGGGTCGGAGAAGAGAGCTCATTATACGATGAATTTGATCAGCGAAACGCGGATTCCTTTTACATGTTCTGTTGAGTTGGGTAGTGGAATTTATAGGCATTGAAGTTGTTTCTTGGAAAGGAGTATTAGGAAGTGTATAGTGTGCGGCCTGCCTTCTTTTGTGCAATTTCGCGGAGTCGGTTGAATGCTTTAGCGCAGAGTGATTTATATTTCAACATTTAGTTGAATGCAATTTCGAGGAATTTCAAAAAGTATTCTTTGCTTTCAAGTTGTAGTTGAACTCTTGGGTTCAAGGCTTTAGCGCATATACACAGCTAAATTAAAACTTTAGAGTGAACTTTTAGCAAGTTGCACAACTTTACGGAGTCAATTACGCTTGGCTTGAAAGTGTTACTTCAAAAAAAAAAACAAAACTAGTAGTAGGGCAGGCTGAGGAAAAAGGAGGGTAGAGGAAAAGTGAAGAGGAAGAAAGAGAGAATCGGAAATAATATATGAGGGAAGATAAGATGGAGTTATGGACTTCAACAATTTGAATCAAAGGCCTAGTGGACCAACATCTATTGATTTACCACATGGTGCAAATAATTCCCAATCAAGCATACAAAGTAACTCACATTTTAGCTATGTATAAAAGTACAAGGTTACTGAGGTCAAACCTTTTGAGTGCCAATGCTAGTGATGATGACGGTGATAATCAACTTCGCCCGTAAGTTACCCTTATGCAACTCATAATTTGGATATACACAAGTAACTATTAACAAGTTTACCAAGGCGGCTAATATGTCTTGATGCAAGGCACCCCATACAAAAGCTCAGTTTATTATAGGAACTGTAGTTGCAATAGAATCTATTCTTGCATTCCTCTTCCTTTTCATCCTCTTCTACTTTTAACTTGAATATTGAATTAGCAACACAAAAGGACTGACCCAAGATATAGCTTTGAGCATTTGAGATTGTTTTAAAGATGTTAAATGTTGTCATAATCTATCATCATATTTTACTTTACACTTAGGGTTTGACACTTCAGCGCTGGATGGATCTTAACATCCTCTACTAAATAGATGTCTAGAGGACAACGCATGATGAGCGAGTTGTCCCATAATATCCATAATATTGAAACATGTAATTCAAAGGGACTTAAATGCGTCACTTGAGGTAAAAAAATAAAAAAATTCTTGTGTAAATATCCCTAATATTGAAACATGTAATCCAAAGGGACTTAAATACTTCACTTGAGGTTAAAAAAAATAAAATCTTGTGTTGAAACCATGCTAGAACAAATCGACAAATTTTTGGACTCTTTTTCAATAGGAATAAATAAGAGCACACAATCTTGCCATATATCATGCCCCAAAATTCTATTGGGGCAACTAATATCAAATCCAGAAGAAGTATACAAATAAAGACACAAAAAATAGGAATATAGGATGCTCATTTCAACTAGACTCATCATTAGTTTGAATCATCAATTGAAAAAAAGAAGAAGAAGAGATCTTAGTAGATTTCGAGAAAATATTGTCTCGGAATGGAACGTACTAACATGTTCAACGTCATATCACCATCTTCTATTTTGCTTCTACGGATATGCAGGTAGGGAACAATTATGTTTTGCTTTTCACACAAACAGAGACTAAATCATTGTTAGGAAAAGAAAATACAAATGAAGTAAGAAAGATGATATTATAGATGGATACAGCATGCTCTAGATGCTGCACAAGTTGGACGATGTCACACATCTAACGGAAAAACTACGTAATGGGCCATTTAAGTCAATTATGCCCATGTATCCTTCCATATATTCTTATCTAGGCCCAAAAAAGGTCATCAATAATACCAAGTCAGTGAATAAATCCTCCATTTCTTGAGACCATCCAGGTTGAAAACTTGATATTTTCAATACGATTCTAGTTGTAGAGGCTTTATTGTTTGCATTGAAAAAAAATAAAGTAAAGAGTACTACAATAAATGATATTTAAACGACGCCTTGCTCATTCTTATGTGTCAAATATGGTTATTCGAGCCAAGCATTCCGTTGTTTTTCGTTTCGTTCTATTGCAGCCAAGAATGCATAGAGCTTGTTATCCAAGAGACTAGTAGGCTTTAATTTGACAAGCTCGTGACGATGGAGGGGGGCAACTTGGCAGGGTATAATTCCAGATCTAACCAACTTGAACAACCATTTACCATCATTTAAGTTATCCAGCATGGTGCAAATGTTCCCAGATCTTCGTCTAGAAAGTAGTTAATATTTTTTAGAGCACCTAAAGAGGAAGCTTGCAATTGCCAAGGTGATCTGTGTTATTATTTTTGGCTAGCAGACTGGTTTTAGCTGTCAAATATAGATAACAACTGACCAATAAATATGCAGATGAATGTAGAAGCACATTATCTACATGCCCTCCATATCAAATCTCCATTAAAAGAACTTATCCTGCCTCTCAAACTCTTCCTTTAATGCATCTGTAAACACTTGTGTAAGCATGTTAAGACCAAATAGAATTGCTTGCCGCATTTCGACTTTGGAAGCTGAATCTTCAACTTTAGGTTGTTTATCTTGAAAATTGGAGGCAATGACGCCCCCCCCCCCTCCCCCCCCCCCGTTCGATCGTTGCACATGAAAGAGATCAAAGCTTGACAAAACCTTCCATACACCATGATGCTATTTGATCTCGGGCAAGTGAAGCTTGCTTCGATGTGGTTTATTACATGCTTTTTAGTGCATGTCAACAAACTCTTTACTGGATAACATAACCATTCTTTACATCTTCTGTTCCATCTGTCATTGCTCGGCATCAAAGCAGTGATTTGACTTCAACCATACCTTTGTGTAGAAAGATGCAAGATGCTAAAATAGAGGATACCAATTTTATGCAAAACAATAGAGACTTACCCTTTTGGCAAAGATGAAACTTGCACAAATGAGAAAAGCATAGACAAAAGCTTTGGCGCAATTCCAAAATGGCTATGGAATTCCCCTTCTATTCCTCTTCTTTCATCTGCAATTGTCATTAAAGAGCAGTATATGACAATAGAAGTTGCAATAGAAGCTAATATAATGCCCCTGTGCTACTGCATCACAATTTTTGAGTGCTACTGACATCTCACAACATGCACCACCAGAAATCAATACCATTGTTGGAGAATCAAGACCAAGTTGGCCAACCATATAAGATAGATTTCCTTCCAAAGTGGTCTACAAAGAAGCTTATGGAATGAGAAAATGGGACCAAATTAAGCTTGTTTGCTTTGTAGTTAATATCAGAACAACCTCTCATTCTTATCTTTCTAAGGGATTAGCTTCGGAACCATCTCAACAGCTATCCTAAAACCTAGCATTCAAAAGAAGGATGTTTATTTTATGACTTGCAAGTAGATCCTCAAGATGAGGTTTTTGGAAGTTTCAATGGTAAATCTTGATTTTTATTTGCACATTTTGTTCTCCCTCTTGTAAATAGATTCAATATACGCATTATAATAGGAAAACATGCTAAATGGATAAATTCCTTGCAATTTCTAATCTATAGATTAGCAAGAACTATCTAGCATAGGTGGTGAATGAGATTAAGCAGCGCCGGCTCAATTGTATCCTGGATTCTATGTTGGCTGCGGATGCATCCAATCGCAAGGCACCCAAAGCTTTAAGTATCATAAATAACCACTACAAAACCACTATGATAATGGTTTTCTATGCAAAAATATTTTTTCTCAATAAAACCCACCTATTACAATGGTTTTTAAAATGGAATTGTGGTTTTACATGCTAGTTTATACTTTAATATGGTTAATTGAAACTGATGAATGTGTTTATCTAGGTTTTTGGTACCAGTTTGACATGCCATTATGGTTAACTATGCAGTTTGCAACATTGAGAGTAAGAAAGACATGTTTAATGGTTTTGGAGCGTTTTTAACTGACAATACTTCAATGTTTCTATATATACTTTAACAAGGTCTTTTTATTTGTGATTCTTCATCCTGCTGCTTTACACAAACCATTACATTTAACAATTCTAAATTAAATCCCCCCTAAAACCCCCTTTGGTTTGGGTGCATATTCACACGCGAGGGAGGGGGGGGTGACTCCGGGCAACGAGATCTGTTGGGTGGGCATATTCACGACTTATGCCTTGATTTGGACCGTAGATAGCGATCCTCGTTTGTGGGGTATGCTTGTACAAATTTTTTTATATTGTATAACAAGAATTACAAAATACTATAAGGTTTGAGGTATTGTACTCAATGGTGTTGATTTTATACATGTGCTATACTGTTTTAGGGGGTATAAAAGGGGCTCTCGCTACCAAATGGGGTTTTAGGGGGAATTTAATTTAGAATTGTTAGATGTAATGGTTTGTATTATATAAAAAAAAAATTCGGCCCACAAAGATGAAAAGCCATGAGAAGATATTGTGAAAAGTCAAGCAAAACATAGGTGTTTTTTAAACTATCAAAACCAAGAGAATGCCACCATATGATTAACAATATCGAATACACAATCTATTATGGGATGGGATTGGAATCCATCATATCCTTGAACAAAATATCCTTGGAACACAATGATGGAAATTCTCAAAAGAGGCCATTGGTTCAAAAGCAACAGTCTTGTATTTGCATCTATAATTGTAACATGTATTGGGCTATGATGATAGCCAGCTAAATTGGATGATGTAGAGGCAAACAGATTCTGAGGAAAGTACAAACTCCGTTGCAAAGACTAGGCAGAATGTTGAAGCTGCAACAAAGCAAGAAATGCTTTCTACTATGAAGTTCTTCAACGTAGCAAAATTGTTTCCCTGGAAGTAGATGTGTGTATATTCTCTATTCTGCATGTATTCTCAATTCTGCCCTTCTATGCCTCATCTGAACATGCACATGCACATGCACATGCATGCACACGCATGCACATGCACATGCATGAACACGCATGCGCATGCCCATGAACATGCACATGCATGAACACGCATGCACATGCACATGCACATGCATGAACACCCACGCACATTCACATGCATACACATGCACAATGTTCATGCACAAACATATGCAGAGAAAGACAACAACCCTCGGATTGTTTCAGCTAATGAAAATCAACGGCCTATAAAGGATGCACTCTAGAAATACTATTTAGTACACCTCAACGAATAGAACAACAAAATCATAGAAAAACCATTTGAAAAAACGTATAAAAATCTAAAAGTAACCTCCTGTTATAGTGCTAGATATTGGTTGTAAATACTATTAATGTTTCTAGACATAGTTTAACAAAGTCTTTTCATTTGAGGTTTTTCATAGTAATTTTCTAAGCTAACATGACTTGCTAACTTGTTAGTAGCTTTTAACATGGTTTGATGGTTGACTTTTGCAATTTTTCTTGGGAAAGAAAAGTAGTGGTTTTTCCTTAAATATCACATAGTTCATACATGGTTTTACATTTAATTTCCTAAGGTAATACGGATCTAAACTCGTTAATGGTTTTTAACATGGTTTTGTTGGTCGATCTTCGTGATGTGGTAGGTAACATGGTCTATGGTCAACTTTTTCATGGTTTTTTATTTGATGGTATTTTATAGTGGCTTTGTCCAATCTTAATGAGCATAATTTTGAGATATTCAGTACACCATTGATTCCGTACATATTGATTTCAAGGATGTCGAGGGAAGAGGGTTATGTATGAACATGTTCGTATCGTTATTTGTTGTAGTTGAGTTCATTGCTAATATCGTCACCTAAGGGAGTGGAGTGTTGAGTGTTTGACCTTCACTATCATTAATGAAGTTTTTGATAATGCCATACATTTTTCTATGGAGGGGGAGGAAACCATAAATAGTTTTCATGTATGAAAATAATTCAAACAAGGTTTGTCTTTTTCAAAAAAGACTATCGTGTCGAAGTAGTTATGAAATAATTGTACTTCAATGAGTGATCCGCTTAGTTCTCCCATAACACCCTCAAGTCTAAGCATATTGAGCAGCATATTCCCTCTCACACACTCTAGGCCATAGATGCACATGCGAAGTGGGGGCATACTTTGCTTGATGAAATAACTTTTTAAGAAACTGATGTGGATCCTGATGAGGATTGAGTGATGATTACCATTGTCTCCACAATTCATCTGTTTTCCTATTTAGTCTGGTGCTAGGTTGATTTAATTTTACCCTAGAACATATGTATGTCGAGGGGCAAAACTAGGTCTCAGGACCCCATAGTCGATGTGAAGATGCCAAACTTATTTTGTACTTGTGGATATTCATTTATTATTTTTGACATTATTATTTTAAATGTTATTGTTTGTTTCTTCTAGATCATTTGTGATGTTGAGAAAAAAACAAATGAAGGCATTTTGGGGGTAAATAATAATATAGTTCAACAATATAATTCATTTTTAAAAGCAAGTATGTAGTTTATGCAGAATGGCATTTATCTGGATGATATACATCATCAAGAAAATAGTCTAGACAAACAACCTTATATTCAAAGTTCACTTTACTATTGAAAATGAGATCAACCTTTGCCTAGACATTTAACGAAGTGGAAAACAACTTACTCTGGACCAGCAAGCTACTGCCACTGAATTCAAGATAGCTCACCTTGGGGAAGACAGACCAGTTACTGCTCT
>JAANSK020262349.1:0-12257 GCA_011763485.2 Isoetes engelmannii | reverse complement strand
ACTGGACATCCATATAGTACCACAGGTTGCACTAGCATCCTGAACATGATTTTTCTCATATGCCATTTCTGAATGTGCATATTCCTCCATAAATTCATAGTGCCATACAAAGCCCTCATCCCACCAGCAACCCTTTTTTCTACTCCTGCGTTCCACTTATAATTATCAGTAAATTCAACTCCCAAATATTTGTATTGGTGTACTGTATCTGAACATTTTCTCTTTTCCCTACTACCATCACCTTTGTTTTCTTTTTGCTTACTGCCATCCCTTTTTCTTCACAAAATGATTCTAGTGCAACTAGCTGTTTCTGAAGTCCTATTGTTGTTCTAAACTGCTCCTATTGTTGTTCCAATGAGAACTGCTCATTAACTAAAATGTGTCAAAAGAGAAATTTTCATTTAAACAAATGTGTCAAAAGAGAACTTCAATTCTTGTAAAGTTGTCAAAGGAGAACTTGCCATTTTACAAAAGGTGTCGAAAAAGATGAAGCATTTCTTAAATGTTTCTATAGGGATTGACATGGCTTAATTAATCACGTGGTTGCTCACATGTAATCCCTATCAGGTAATCCCGATGGACAAGTTGATTTTCATAAGATATACAAGATATGGTTGAATGATCAGGAAAAAGTGAGGAGAATTAAGTGACATCCATGTACTTCAGTATGTTTTTTGGTGGTACATTTATCAGATATTATGTTATTTCATTGTTTTGCTGACGTTTACATTTTAGAAAAAAATTAATTCCTATATTGATTTTTTTTAGTTTTATTTGTCAAAAATATGTTATTATAGATGTTTGACTATAAGTTGTTAATGCCATCTAATTTACGTCAATTGAAAACTTAAATTTTAAAAAGTTGTCAATTATCCACAAAATTTAAAAATGTCTCATATGAAAAACCTTATATCGAATGAATTCTCCACACAGGAGTCGATTCACATGCAACCGGTTCACCATTATATAAAAAGGCTCGCCCTTTTACACGAACCTTAACACACGGCTCCTTGGGGTATTATGGCTAAAACAGCCCGAGCCATTTTGGCCATGGCCATATTGCCCGAGAATTTTATTCCCATTAACGCTCGGGGGCCAAGGCGTTATCTACTCCATCACATGCCATCGCCAATTAGCACAGGGTAAAACAGAGCCCCTCTCCGGCGATGGTTGCATGTGAACCCACCCATGGCTCCCAATATTATATCGATTAAGCAATATAAAAATTGCTCGTCTCATCTACCTGGATAGTGTGCCGACGTGGACAACACGTCAGTGACCCCTTCTTCGCTCTTGCTAGATTCCACAACACAGACGTAGAATTGGAGCAGGCTAGCAAGCGACACAAGGATCCTTCTCATCACAGACGCCTACACTTCAAATCACTTCCTGCGATTGACAGGTTTCTGAATTATATCATCTTTTCATCGGCGCGGCTTTGTTGATCCTAGAAAGGGTTTATGTGTTGCCTATTTCATCATATAGACTTCAACCTGCCACTGCAAGCGCATGAACTAGTTAGTCTGTTAGTATACCTATCGGAGTAAAATAGGGCTTGCTGGCTTGCGTCATATTTTTTTGGATTGATTTGTTAATTGAAGACAATGGATTGGGGGAACGTAACTGTAGAGGAGCTAGTAGATGCATTGAAGGAGGTCGACTGGACCAGTCCGCCACGGCCTCTAGCAGAATTTTTTGGCAAATTTAACATTCCAAAGACGAGGGCAAAATGGGAGAGCCGTTCTAAATGCAATCTCTACTAGTAAGTAAAAGGTCCCATTATAGTATCTCTATTGTACAATTTTTAAACTTTTTATATCAAGCATAGTTTGTCACTTTTAATCTGTTATAATTTTATATAAATTGATCATTACAGCATTACATGGTCTTTATTCTATATAGAGGTTGCTTTCCTGCAACCCTAGGATCTTGTATATAATGTTGCCAGGTTTTGCTTATGTTGTTAGCTGCTCAAGATTGTCTTGACATTGGATTTTGCTACGCTAATGGATTCAAATTTTACAAGGACTGGCGGAAAATGTTTAGAAATAGCATGTTTGCATTTTTAGGGATATAAATTTTTGAAGTGATGCAAGGCTTTTACTGGATGCCTTTTATGTATTCCTTTTATTCATGGGTTCTTCTTTGCGTTGCAGCTACCGAACAAATTACTTCATCTTGCTGTCTCTAACTTTAGGTGAGCTCTTAATCATCATCACTCTGTCAGCAGTAGAAATATTGTAGCTTGCTAAAATTGTTGCTCTAAGATAAATAGATTATGCTGGTTTTATATGTGTGGAAATACAGCAACCTGGTAAACATATCCAATTACTTTGGTTGTTTGAAGGGTATAGTTTTTTCAATTTCGAGGATTTCTGTTGAGACTTGTCTACAGTTTAACTAGGGAGAAAGGCAACTGCGTAAGCATTGGAAGGGTGCTTTTGCAGGAGTTGGATTCATACGTAACCCGCTTGCGCTGCTTGCTGTCTTCTTTGCAGCATTCAGTATAGCCTGCTTCAACGACAGGTAACTGCTTATAGTTCCAGCTCCTGCTCTAAAAAACAGTCAATAATTAGCTGTTTAGTCATCTTCAATTTATGCTTGTAATGCAGCTTTGCCATCTCTATAAACGAGAAGCTGACCAAGGCTGTAAGGCGTATATCACCACCATTAGCTGCCAAGATGAGACCTCCCGTGGCGTAAGTGAAGTGACGAATCTTTTATTAAGTTCTCAATTGTAAGTTCTAATTGTAACTGTTGGCACTTTATCCAGGACAGGAGTGCGAGGGCGTCCTCTTAAGGGGAAGGTCCATATCTGTGGGAAGGACAGGCGTATATTTGTCTTTCTACTTCTCTCCTGTGGGTGCATTTATCCTATCATTTCTTTCCCTTGTCTGTAATTTGCAAGCTTATTATGATTATTGTTATGCAGTAAGTCTATTGATCTGGTTTCTGACCTCGGCCTTCAAGACTGTTTTTGGTGCCTTAGCTATTGGTATTATATGTGAGTATCTTGTCTGCCCATTATTGGATTGTTAGTGTCAGTACATGACGACATCTTACTTGCAGTTTCAATCCTCCACATAAGTTTTCGTACTCCAAACCTGAAGGCCAGACTTAATTCTTTCCGGGAAGAATTTCGGGCAGTTTGGCGGGGCTATAGTGATGCATGAACAAATAGGAAAGTGGTTTTGCACATACACACTCTTGAAAGAGAGAAGCGATGGTTTGCATGGTCTTATAATCGAGTCAATTGATAGGTGATCAACCACGACTTGGAGATTCTGTTATACAGGGGAGATACAATAACTAATGCTGTAAAAGCTTTGCTTCAAGTGATTCAAATAAATGACGTGTGCCAATTGGCATATTGCTGAATATGTGCATGCAATTTTAGCTGTGCTTTCTCAGCACCAAGATATATTTAGGGCAGTCGCTTTTAGAATGGATGGGATCTCATTAGTGCAGATAGTTATCAATTTTAATAGTATAGAATTGTAGCATTTTATAATGCATTAGCTGGAGAACTTATATTGTTGATATAAATATGATTAGAGATTATAAAGCTTTTATGTCGATTAGAATATAATCTTGAGCTGGTGGAGAGAGAAGCGGGTCCAGACCTGGGCTTTTGAGAAATGGCTTGCCATCTGTTGGGAAAACCAAGCTTTATATTCTCACTGCAATATGGGATTTGGCTTTTAAATTTTACGAATTTGTACATAGGAAGGAGTAATTCTTGTGAGCAGCAGATTTCGTCTTGAAAAATAAGTGGCGTTGCCGCGAGTGGCGCCTTCGCGAGCCCTTGATTTTCAAGGTGAAATCTGCCTACTCACAATAACTCTCCAACGAAATTTTAGGGACCTTCAAATTTGGCATTTCTTTCAGTTTTCCAGCAGGCCCTGCTACGTAGTATCGCCAGCAGAAATCGACAAGAAAGCAATAGAAGTTTTGGATTGTAATAAGCTGTCGATTTGGGCCGAAATTTGAAGGTCCCTAAACTTGTGCATAGCAGTTCAATATTGTGCCCACTTTTAACTGAATGTGCCCAACTAAGAGCAAAGGAAATATGCCCAACTAAGAGCGAAGGAATACACTCGCCCACAGGAATTGTCAGAAATTAGTGTTGAAAATTTCAAAGGTTTCATTCACACTATGTTGCCCAACCTTAAACAAAAAGGGCTTGACTTTTTCGTTGTTTCTTTGGGTGATCAATTCTATAAGTGTATTATGGCTTAGGAAATGCGTTATATTGATTGCAGAGAAGTAGAATTGTAGACGTTGCATTTAATTTTCAAGAACCAGCCTTCCCAACAAGGTAATGAATGGATGTTTGTTCCCTTTAGAGTTGAGCTCCCATAAGCGAATCAAGATCGCATTAAATTAATCTAGAGTTCTGAGTGTTTGCCAAACATGTTCAAAATCAGGAGGTGGTGGGCAACTGAACTCATGTTCTGTTTTTGTCCATGGATGAACAAACCTGGCAGATTTTGAAACAATGTAAGTAACAAAGGAACCGGTAACTCAATATTAACACAGAAGCAAAGAGCAATACCCCAAAGTATATGCATGAAGACAAGGGTGTTGTATTCCACCAACCAATCTGCGTATTGTTGAATGCGATGTAGCTGATGCACAAGGGAATAGACGTGATATTGCCAACCCTTCAGTCCCTCCATACACTTCATCACCTAATATAGGAAAGCCTAAATAGCGAGCATGAACACGAATCTGCAAAAATGCACCCAGATGCAATTTTCTGTTAACCACAGATGTAATCTGCAATTTTCTAGTCCACAGATGTATCTGTTAACTAGAAGCGTGATCTTGAAAATGAACAGCAAACCTGATGAGTACGCCCAGTTTCCAATTTCCATTCAACTAATGCTGATCCACCTTGGGCAAGTACCTCAAGCACCCGATATCTGTTCACATGGTATTGCACTTTTCTTATTATGATAAACTGTAGATAGTTTTTGGGTGGATGAGGAAATGTCAGCACTAAGATGCACCTGCTTGCAGCATATCGAGCGCGTGAAAATGATGACCCACTCCCTTCAACTGCCATACGCTTCCGATCATTAGGGTCCCGAACAATTGGCATCTCTATTCGACCTGTCATGCTGGTGGGACAGCCACATGTAAGGCTTACATAGGTTCGTTTAGCAGTCCTTGATTTGAACTGTTCACTTAAAATCATATGTGAATATTCATCCTGGAACATAAATAAAAAAGAAGATGAGTTGCTGGTGAATGGTTCAGGTTGGAACTTTCAACTAAGCTATGTCTTAACCCTCCCAAGGCATATCTTGCCAGTGCATCTATTTGAGGTTTTGGAGTTTTGGCAGAAGGGTTGCCAAAGACAAAAACATGAAAACGTGTTATGCTAGTTGTTCTGTAACACAGAAGAGATAGGCGTACCTTTGCAATGACAAGAAGACCACTTGTACCCTTGTCTAGCCTGTGTACAATTCCAGGCCTTATCACTGGTGCAGGACCAGAAAACTTTAATGAGACATCTTCATCATCATCGTCATCACAATCGGCTGATATGTTGGCTGATACGTTGTCCGATGATGGTATAGAACACTGAATAGTAGGAAGTGAACAATGATGAAGGAGAGCATTCACAAGGGTACCATCCTCGTTCCCTGGAGCAGGGTGGACAACCTATTACAGGATAGCAAAAAGTTGGTCATTTCAGGTTAAAAACAAGAGATTGTTCCTCTGAAAGAACTGATGCTGAATTAAGTATAATGTTAGTTCTACCATAGCTGCAGGTTTGTTGATGACGATTAAATGATCGTCCTCATAGACAATATTTAGATCAATGTCTTGAGGCTTTGCTTCCATTGGCACTGGACCACGCAAATGACATTCAACTAGATCACCTTCTTTAACCACATAAGAAACCTGATGTTCACCAAGTACAATAACTGGTCAAAATTACAATAATGAAACACCAATATTCAATTCCTTGCCTACTTATTGTCCTATGACGAGACCTTTGCTATTACAATAGAGTTTAAATGTCATGTCCACTGAGACCATAGGGCTGGGAAATCAAATTAGGAGTAACATAAGCTCATTATAGCAAGATTTACATTTCCTATTTGCAGTATGCTTTTGCTATCTATCCTTTCTTCTTTCACGATAGATCTTTATAGCAGAGAACACAAATGTGGAAAGAATTCTTATATGGTGGCCATCACCTCCTGGTCTGAAACCACATGCTGATGAAGCAATTTGCAATATGATATGCAGTAGCTATGCTTAAACAAATATTCCTGATCAATTCAAAGGCACATTCCTGTTTCTAACTCCTAGGCACCTGCTTTTGTTTTCTAGCTTTTATCTTATTGGCTCAGGTTATGTGAAGTTATAGATGTCTGCAAGCAGAGATATTGAGTGCAAACTCTTTCTTCAATTCCAATTATGGATGGTCATTACATAAAATGAATGACATGCCGTTTTGATAGAACAAAATGATGAAACTTGTTAAAGAATAGCAACTTTGGGTTGGTCAGAACATGAATTTTGTACTTGGACTCACATTCAAACCAATTCACAGAAGGGAATGTAGAAAGAAGTAAAGATTTTAGCATAGTTGACGTGTTTCAATAAAGATTTTAGCATGGTTGATGTGTTTCAAAGACACACTTCATGGCTGAAAAATAAAGCTAAAATGATATCTCAGCTTCCGGCTGGAAATTATATCCTGTATCAATGGTCATACCAAATTTTATGGCCAATTCATGAAAAACATATTAAGATAACATGACAGAAGAACGAGGAAAAGGGATAATTCATGCTATGGATTAATATAATCAGACAGAAAACGAGCAAGCCCACCTTAGTAATGAGTTTTCCATTCACTTTGGCAAGTCCCTCCTTAATGCTGCTCTGCACACGGGCTCTACTGGCTCTAGGAAGCTGCTCTGCGATCCAGGCATCGAGGCGGGTCTTGCAGATTTGATGGGAAACGGAGGCACTGAGAAAACCTTGTGGGCGGGCATCGGACTGGCCGGATGCAAAATCTTTGTCGAGCTCCAGTTTCTGGCAAGATGCTGCAGCCGCAGCTGCCCCGGCAAGAGAAGCAAAGCAGCTTCTATGTTTATCATTGTGGAGAAGTTGTGCTGCCGCTGATCCCAGCTGAGAAATCATGCTCTTTGCTCTCGGATAATGTACATGCATCAAAGCAACGGATATTACATTGATTTTCAGGGGAGGAGCTTGGATTCTGATTGTTGCAATGCAACCTTGTTCTAAATCTTTATCCAAAATGACTAAATGGAACATACCCCATGAAATTTTTTCCACAATCAAAATTGTGATCCATATTTGTTAACATCAATCTCGATTGTGAAAACCCATTTAATTTTTGGGTTTTCCCACATGAAATATGGTTGGGGTGGGAATGTTTTGGAATGTTCATACCATCTTGTTCATATGACCTACGTTTGTAGGGTTTTTTTTCGGGATAAAGTGCCCCCCATGCCCTTTCGTGAGGCTCAAGCCCCACATTAGGGCTTGCAGACAGTGTGGAAAATTTATTGGATATAAGGTTTTTTATATGACGCATTTTTAAATTTTGTGGATGTCAGTTGACAACTTTTTAAAAATTTCAGTTCTCAATTGACGTAAATTATGGCATTGACAACTTATGGTCAAAACATCTAGTAATAACAAATTTTTAACGAATAAAACTAAAAAGTAAAAATCAATATAGGAACTAAAGTTTTTATAAAATGTAGACGTCAGCAAAACAATGAAATAACATAATATTTCATAAATGTACATGGGTGTCACTTAGTCCTCCTCACTTTTCCCTGTTCATTCAACCATATCTTGTATATCTCATGAAATCAACTTATCCATAGGGATTACCTGATAGGGATTACATGTAAGCAGCCACGTGGTTAATTAAGCCATGTCAATCCCTATAGAAACCTTTAAAAACCGCTTCATTTTTTCCAAGACCATTTGTAAAATGGCAAGTTCTCTTTTGACAACTTTAAAAGAATTGAAGTTCTCTTTTGACACATTTGTTAAAATGAAAAATTCTCTTTTGACACATTTTATTTAAAGAGCAGTTCTCATTGAGAACTTTTTTGATCGAAGACGCACTTTAAGGTGTCAATTTTCCACGGTGCTTGCAGGGCACCTTTTCCTACATAATGGTTGGCCCAAGAAATTTCCTTTTCCAGAACATTCCCCCTTTTTCTTTTCTTTTTTCGGCTTCTTCAGGAGGCGCTAGCAGTTTCGATGGAGCATAGAGCTAGTAGTTCCACTTGCTTAGTGCTTACTAGGCACGTTTTCTCGTACATGCGTTGATATCTTGGTCTAGTGTTGCCATTTCTCCCTTTGCAAGGAGGTTATGGAGGCAAGTATACAACTGTTTCTTGCGTAGAGCGAGTTTTGTACCTTTTTGCATGCTAGGGCTAAAATCTTTGGATCTAGAGAAAGTAAGCAGAGTTATGGCGACAGAGATGTGAAGGGTAGATAACGCTCACGAGCCGTCGGAGGCAACGAATGTTTTACAGGAGCTGTAACGCTCACGGGCTAGGGTGTTATCTTCCTTAACACCCCGGCCCGAGAATTTTGGGCCATCACATTACCATCGGAATGATCTTATTCGTCCATTTATAACAGCTTAGGGTTTTATGAAGTAGGATGTGTTATGCCTCCAGTAAATCACTCGACAAGATTATCTCAACCATTGGATCACTACAAACTTGAGGGGGTGAGTGTTAAGGTGTGTTGGCAGATATGGAGCTCTATTTTCTCATATTTCTTGCTTCGGTGTTTCTTGATTTTTATACTTAATCTAGTTATTTTCACAGATCCTCCAATTTGAAGAAGCAAAGGGGATGACTTATTTTTCTCGCAAATTGAGGCTGCTCACATATTCATGGGTTCAAATTCTACAGAAGCTATGCTCTTTGTTTCTATGCGGGCGCACTACAGCAAGGCTTTTCATTTTCTGGTGATGCACAATGCCTTAATATGAAGAATGCAGTAACAACCCAGCAATATCGCTCTAGGGTTGGAACATTTCCTTTCATTACCCAACCAAGCCTAAGCATGAGATAAAAAGATGGTTCAAAGTGATGCAGATCTATTTATCATTTTAGATCACATACAAATACGGCAAACTGAATGCTATCATCGGCGCACTTTCATGGATCCCGCACCCAATGAAATGTTCGACATTGGTGTTAGTCTCTAACGATACAGAACGTCATCGAAGCTAGAATAGGGAAAACCGAATTCTTCAAGTGAATACGGAATAAGCTCAAAGCGCTGCAACCACCAAAGGATTTAACATTTGGCTATAAGGCAGAGGAAGGACACCTCTATTACAGGGTAGGTTATGAGTACTCAATGACAAAAAGATCAATGATGACCAAATATTATATGAATTGCATGGTGTCCCAACGGCAAGCACCCAGGATTCGGTCGAACATACACAGCCATAAGAAAAAGTTACTTTTGGTCGGGTATGAAGAAATACATTATCAAGCATGTCCATCAACGTCTATCAGACCAAAGAGTGAAGAATGCGCAAATCAGATGCCCATGACATCTCCAACTGCTCGAAGTGCCAATCCATAAGTGGGACATATGTTCCTTAGATTTCATCACGTCTCTCAACCACAAGGAAAGAGAATGATAGTTATACTCATTATCAGGCAGAAAAGAAACTTAATAACTATAGATCTGGTCTTTCCTTTGCTGGTAGAACAATAATTGTAAACTCTATTCTTGCAAGTTCTCATGTTTACTTTTCTACTGATTTGGTTGCCTCTAAAGTGATTTACATAGATCTAGAAAAGGCTGGCAAACATATGGTTAATTGGGATACAGTTTGCAGATCCAAAAAGTATGGTGACCTTGGCTGCAAAAATATTTCCTTGCAGGCTCAAGCATTGGCAGGCAAGTTGGTTTGGAAGTCCGTGAAAAATAGCTCTTCTCCAGCATTTACCTTCATTAGATATTGGACATATCTTAGTCACCCAGTCGGCCACCCTACAGTGCATCATTTGCTTGCTAAATCAGCTTTTTTGCAATTCAAACTTGCTGTAAATATCTCTCCTCTTATGGCAAATCTTTTGAAAGCTTGGAATGATATATCTTATTTATTCACTTATTTTCAATGGATAAATATCATATGGATGTGACTATTCGGTGCCCTTCTTTAAAGGACCATAACTCCAAAATTGGCCGTCAAGCATCCCAGAACTTACAGAAAATAGTCGTCTTCTGGCATTAAATGTATCAAGGATATTTTTCATAATAACATGCTGCTATCGTGGACAAGACTTCGACCTAGAATTCATAGTACTTCCTCTGGCAAAACTATACATCTGCATCTCAAATCTATTATTCACAAATCCGAGTGCAGTCCTACAACTAGCCAGCCATGCAGCATTGATTGGTTTTTAAATAGCAAGCCCAGCTATAAGATCAGCACTATGTCAAATTTCTAACTAATACTGAGATCCCTAATAAAGCTATAGTTAAATGGTCCATCACCCTAGAGCAGTCTAAGACTCTCTTTTCTAATGCGTGGAATTCATATTGCCTTCCTAAAATAGGCTATTTTATTTGGCTACTTACTGAAGGCAGTTTGGGCAACATGGAGTCTATGGCTAGGAAAAGCACCATAATCTCTGCAACTTAATTGCCACTCAAATAAAACTATATGGACCACTTATTTTTTTGCAACAAATTGAGTGAATTTTGGAGGTGGATCTATAACAAGTTTGGCATTACGCATAATAATGATTCGCTTTCCTTAATACAAAACAATGATAGGTTCATCAATTCCATTGTCTTTACTGCATTATAGAACATATGGAAATCTAAAACATGGTGCATTATGGTAAGAAATTTTATTGTTCTGGATTAAGCTGCATTTTCAATTTGATATTGAAACGTGGGCTACTACTCATAAGAGAGATGCAGCTGACTGTTACGATAGGAAGGGGATGCCATTGGTATAAGGGTTTGTTTTGATATATTTGTCTCAAATCTAAATGTAATAGACTCTAATATTTTTTTATTCAGATGATGCTAGGTTATCTTGAGTTCTTAAGATGTCAGGAAAGAACCAACTTTGATACTTACACAGACATGTATGAAGCTTCACTGTATGTAAAAAGAACAATAGTTGAGAACGGCAGTATGCAAAGCAACTTTTGCATCAGGGCAACTCATATATGATGATGATGTGGACCACCTAGCTCACAGTCCGAAGGATATGTCGACTCACCTGGATGCCCTGGATGCATTACACCAGGCCACAAACATGCGCATTAATCTGACCAAGACTAAGGTGGTCCACATCTTTTCCTCACGCCACCCAAGGTCTCCTTCACTCACTTACCGGAGGCAAAAAGTGGAGGTGATACCCGCCTACAAGTATATGGGAGTGGAGTTCCCTTCTACACTGTGTTGGAACACTTCCATTCGATTGCGTGTGACATCAGGCTGGAAAGTGCTACATGCAATGCAAAACAACAGCTACAGAGCGGAACTCTATGACTGGGGCCATCGGTCACATCTGTTCAAGGTATTGATGGAGCCCGTTATTTTGTACGGGGTTGAAGTCTGGGGCTTGACGATGTCCCTTGCTACCTAGAATGATATGGAGCACGTGCAGAAAGTGACCTTCCTTTGTAATTACTAGAATATGTTAGACATGTAATCTTGAGGATTTTGAAATCTAATAGCTGCCCAATCTAATTTAATAGCTCCGAGCATTTTAAAAACTGCACATTACAAGCATCACATAAATCCCATGCTGGAGCGAGGCCCACAGCATTACCTGCATGTCCATCTGCCCATGAAAAGCGCAGGCTCATTGCCTCCATTCGCACAGGTGGCCACCATCTCCGAATTGAGACAAGCAGATGGATTGGGCAGCGATGCCAGGACAAGCTCGGTCAGTTCTGCCAGATGGGAGCCATTGAAGATGAATGTCACACTTTCCAGAGCTGCTTGGCGTATAATCAGATCCAAACACGTTATGCTCTATTGGTCAGGCCTGAGCAACCGCTACACATGATATTAAATACGACTTCAGTGCAGTCACTAGGATCATACCTCCAAGAGGTTATGGATATTAGGGTTCAGATATGCCCCCGAACAACCACTTAATATGTGTATATAATACTTCATCATGTATATGTGTATAGCTTGTCAGCAGTCTTATTGACACGTTTTTTCGGGAGGTGGGGGGGGGGGGGAGGGGG
>JAANSK020262338.1:0-12257 GCA_011763485.2 Isoetes engelmannii | reverse complement strand
TTTGGGTACATTACCATTATTTCAATCATGAAATACTCTATAGTATTGGCAAGATTTTGCATGGGGTCTAACCATTGTTCTCGATGCTAGGACTTCATATGGGACCTCGATTTATATGATGGTGGCGATGACAATCGAAGCTTCGATTGTCGATGTACCCTTTTTTGAGTTTCGCGCGATGACAATCGAAGCTTCGATCGTCGATGCCACGTCAGTGTACGGAGGCGCGATTGTCGATGTGGCGGTGCTGGCAGCGTGATCTTCCACGCGCGATGACAATCGAAGCTTCGATTGTCGCTGCCACGTCAGCATACTGAGGCGCGATTGTCGATGCACACTCCCATGCACGATGACAATCGAAGCTTCGATTGTCGCTGCCACGTCAGGAATCAGGCGTGGCGCTGACAATCGAAGCTTCGATTGTCGCTGCCATGTCAGCAATCAGGCGTGGCGCTGACAATCGAAACGACAGCATCAAGAGGCGCGATCCCCCACGTGCGTGGAAAAAAAAAAAAAGGGTCAAAGCAGCTACAATTGAAGCTGCGATTGTTGTGACAATCGAAGCTTCGATTGTCCTTGGCGCGATACCCCGAATCCGGGTGCCAAAAAAGGCACCGTACTTTTTCCTCCTCATATGTCTACTATGATATAACCAACCATAAGATAGCAAGTTTTATTTATTATTCATGTGACCAGGTTGCGGGTTTGTTACACAAACTTATTCCTGAAGAGAGGATTTTTCTCTGTCATAATCTTGGTATTGCACATTCTTGGCTACAATACTATGAGCCGATTCTTCTCTGTCATAATCTTGGTACTACACATTCTTGGCTGTAATACTATGATTTAATTTCAGAGAAACATATGCATAAAGAAATGCTTTGCATTAGGCTTTCAACACACAAGACCCAATATGTTTCAGCCGGAGGTATTTTGTTTCACCTTTTTGCTGCATTTGCCACTTACTCTAATTACTATGCCGTCTTCTCTAATTACTATGCCCACTTATGTCTTGCCACCTAGCCTTCCTTAATTAATATGCCATCTTATATCTGGCCACCTAGCCTTCCTTAATTAATATGCCATCTTATATCTTGCCACATATATATTCTATGCTATTAATGTATTGATCAATTAAATTTAAAGAAGCCATATAAATCCATAACAACTATAAGACTCCAAAGTGCTATATATTCATTGGGACTCATCAGGCTCGTTACATATAACTTGTCATATGTCATGTGCCTTATATATAATGGATTATAGCACGATACTTTGCATATGTCATGGCATATATCTTTTTTGTCATATGGCATGACATTTGGATATGTCATGGCATATGTCATCAGTCACATCATTGACTTGTGTCAATTGCTCGGGATCTTGTGTTACACATCTCAATTTGAGGTATTAACATCATACAGTCCCCCTTTTTTTTGTTTTTTTAAGGAGCTATTACTATATACTATTGATATATGTCGTATGTGTTATGTATATATAACTTGTTATATGACACATGCCCTATAGTTTATGTCATATAGAATGACATTTTTTATATGTCATGGCTTATGCCATAGGTCACATTATTGATATATGCCAAGACATATGCAATATGACATGATATAGCAAGAGATATACTCATTTGAAACTCATTATATGACAAATAACATATATGAGATTCACCTTGACTAACTTAGATTTGATGATATCCCTCAGATTCATTAAAATTTCTTTGAGATTATCTATGATTCCATGATATTTAATTATGATTTCATGATATTATCTATGATTCTATCACAACTGTAACAGTCGTAGGCACTAAGAGGCCAGCATGTATACGATTTACACAGAATGCATTATCTCATAAATTGGGATATATGCTAGGATATACGCATGGCCTATATCCACATAAGCAAAGGGTTTGCAGAAAGGGATTTTTGAAAGAGGTCTTTTGGTACGTGACCTATTTTGCAAGTGAGGGCTTATGGAATTTTGTTGTTGAGGAACACCAAAAGGAGTTTTGAGAGTTGCTGAGGAGCACCAGAAGGAGGCTGCAGTGGAGGAGGTCGGATTGCACCAAAAGGACTTACATCGGAAGGAGACTGCATCAAATTATCTTATCAGGTGGGGTTTTGAATTCTAGGAATTGAGTTGCATAAGCAAGTAGCTATCGACTCGCGAGTCGAGAACCTAGCTACATCTCAACCCGCGAGTCGAGATCCTCGAAAACTTTACTAATATCGGGTATATATTTTTAGGGCTCTTGACCGGTTAAATGTGTTGCCACTCTCATCTTTCTCAGCCTCAACCTTGGAGCCTTCTGAAGAAGGGTGGTCGTCGCCACCTCCCAAGAACCAAGCTCGGGAAGAGAAAGAAGCACAATCTGAACGAGTTCTAGACAGCCTGTTGGGAAATTTCAAAAAGCAGCACGAGCTAGTATCTGAAAATACTCCAGCTTCACTGCTGGAGACTCACAGAAAAAATTGGACAGAATCAAAATCACAACCTTAGACCCGGACGAGGATTACTGGTCGGAGCCAGAGATGAACTGGGATCCTGACGCCCCAACGAAGCTAGTAATATTCGATGTCAATGTGGTCCTCGCAGCAGTGTACCAAGACGACGATATCCCTGAGCTCAAGACCAACGAAATACCGAGGAAAACTTGACAAAAGGTCGTGTACGTTCGGCCTAACGCAAAAGAAATTATTGAGTGGTGTCGGGCCCCGGGATTCGAGGTGGGCATATGGAGTTCGATGGTCAAGAGGATCATTGTAAACGTTATCAGGATAATCGGGCTATCAGTGATAAAGTTCCAGTTCGTGTAGGGTAATGAAAAGGTTGAGCACCTTCAAGACCTGAGTCCGGTGTCACGAAGGAAAAACTTATTACGGTTAAGAAGTTGGCAAAGTCTATGAATCATACCAGGAGTTCAACAAGCACAAGACCATCACCATAGACGACAACCCATACAAGTTTTACCACAACTCTAGTAACCTGGTTGTTAGAATGTCGTATTCACCAGATGAGTTCGAAACATATAGATGGTTCGTGGAAAAACTGGTGCATGTATTGGCCGAATGTCGGTTTTCGATTCTCATGGCAGATGTCTTGTGAAAATATCTAGAGCTTAGAGAGATCGATGAATATAGCAGCATGCTCATGAAAGCAATGGACGACAAATACTATGGTGATAACAGATAAACTGATAATATTGTCTAATGCCTTGTATGTATAAAAAATGATTTCTTGTATTCATCCGTGCTTTCTCGACTTGCGGGTTGAGAAATTCAACCTCTCTCGATCTTTAAAAAATGTGTATGATGATTTCAGAAAATGTATATCTTTCAAATCAATGAAATTTTCTTCCGAAATCATTAGTGCTGCCTAATTGCAATTTGTTTGTTGATTATGATTCTGCTCTCCTTTAGGTGGAAATGTACAAGGGACCTTTCCCACTCAAAATACACTCTTGTCAAGGCTTTCATATAGGTTGAGAAGCCTATGCAAATGTTACCAGAATGCAAAGAATGTCGATGAAAGGAAGAAGATTTCCCGATTACACGAACCAGACAGGATCCTAAAAGCTCTGCATGACATACATGGGGCTAGGGAACAAGTGTATTCGACCCAGCCATCGAGTGAATAGATACGACAGTAAGGCCCTGAAATGGATTGGACTAATCGGTCCATTGCTTATGAGGCACCTCCTCGAGAGGCATTTCAACGACTTTATGTTGCTCCAAGGGCCACATTCTGGAAAGAAAATGCGCCATGCGTTGAACCAATAAGGCGGTCGGTGTGCGAAGAGGGCATCACAATAATTATGCACGGCCTCCATGGTCTCTTCGGGTCTCTTAGGCCATTGTAAATTACATTGTAAACACGTATTTTTATGAATATAAATTCTTTAATAATTTCACAAGGTATTGCAAAAATACATTGTTTTTTCCTGGACTATATGTGTTTTCTGGTTTCTCGGATCGCGGTCCATGATAAACAATAGCGTTGCAATAACTTGACCATTTTTTGCGCATATGAACTAAATACTCGATGAGTTAGAAACAGGGTCGCTAACTAGATTCACACGTCCTTTATGGTCAATTTAAAAAAGTGTCTGGAAAAAGTGGGAATGACATGCGTCCTACTCTTCACGTATGCGTCTTAGGGATTTTAGAAAAAAACATGGACAAGCAAACAGAGATTAGTTTAGCACATATGAGATACCTATAAAACAGACATTTTCCTTACATGCAGCAATTATTCTTACAGGTGGTATTTTACATATATATTTTAAGTAAATTTTAGTATTTACAAAAGGATCTATCCAAGATCTAAAACGATCGATTTTTCGAACCTCAATCCTTCGAATCCTCAGGATCTATCTTACGATCCTTTTGAACACTGTTTCGCAGTCCTTTGGAATCCAATCCCGAAAGAGGAGTCATTATTTCGCCCGACTTTGAATGGGGTTAGAGAACTTCTCAACATTTATAGACTTTGTGTACCTTTTGAAGTCAACTCATTTAGCCACAATCACTATTGAGTATAAATGTTATCCTTTGTGACTATAGCAGTAACCTAATTATAAAGATGATTTATTTGGCTAGGTTAAACCAGAACACCTGTGCATGTATATTAGGTGTCTAGGTCCACTTTTTCTAAAATGGCCAAAGCATTGAAGTCGTGGATTTACCTCAAAGTCCAAAGTGCCTAGTTCACGTCATGGACGATCATAAAAATATTTTCATGAGTGTGAACATGTACATAAGTAACCTAAATGGGATCTATTTTCGAGCTTCATGATGAAGAAGGAAAGGAACATAGGTTCTGTGAGGTCATAAAAACCTAAACAACTTACCTGGTAAGAAATACATAGTTCCTTCACCAACTTAAATGGAAAGTGCAAAATTGAACACGATGAAATTGATTGACTGTATGAGAGCTAGCAAACAACTGGCATAAGGGTACGTTCCCACGAATGCGACCTGGCCGGAGAAAACTTAGGTCCAACTTCGAAGTCCAGAAATGCCCTGGGATTTCTGAAAGCTCGGGTCCATTACTTGGAAGTCAGGTTGCTACAGTTGCAAACTTTGTTTTGTCTTTCATTAAATTTTAGAGTTGTGTCCGGCTCATGGGAACGTACCCTAAGACAAAACTGGAAAGGTGTACTTCCATCATATGGGCTGCCTACACTTTTCTACCATCGATCTTCAGAGATGAAGATCCAACAATATAGCTCCAACAGTATAGCTCGTGCACTGAGGTTTGGCTGATTAAAAAGCGTTTGGCTGATGTGGAAGTAATAACATTTGATAATCTAGGCACTTTAGGTCCTTAAAACGTTTTATACGTATTTTGACCAATAATTTCTAGGTTTGAAGGTTTTGGCTATGGCGACCAAGCCCGTGCGGATGCGAATTACAAAATTCGTGAAGCCTTACGTTCTGCGAATGTGCTTCTCCAATCGCTACGTGACCGCAGAGGTTGTGGAAACAAGCACAGGAAAAGTGGCGTTAGCAGCTTCTACCAAAGAGGAGGTTCTCAAGGCTGAAATGCCTCGCACTGCTGATGTTGTTGCAGCTGCTAAAATAGGAGAGGTCTTGGCTCAGCGTATGAAGGACGCCCAAATACCTGGAATAGTCTTCCACCTTGCCAAAGGTGAAAGGTACCATGGAAAAAGAAAAGCTCTTGTAGATGGTCTCACATCAAATGGAATCACTCTTATTTGAAGTACAAGTATTCTCCAGTTGCATCTTTATCAGGAAAATATGATTCACTAGATGCAAAGCTTTTTAATCTTGAAATCTCATGTTTTTTTTTTGAAAATTATGTTGTTTGAACAAAATGCATATGTATTGCACATCATATGGGTTACAGATAAAGAGCACTTCACAACTAAGTAGTAGTACTGTTTCCAAAAAGCTTGTATTTATGGGCATCCAAAGCAATTTGGCGAACAGAAGATACCACACCAAAAATCCCCACAAGTGAGAAAATAACCAAGAGTGATCCATGGATCCAAAAGGCAAGTGTCCATACTGATGGTCTGTAGGCAGCAAGATAAAATGCCATTGGAACCACAAATCCCAACGGTATGAACCCTACTGCTCCAATGAAGGCATTCAGGTCACCAAAAAATGGGAGCATAGCTGCCACAAGGCTTGATACCATTATGTATATACTCCTCGCAAATATACGTGGAAAGAAATTCCTAAAAGAGAGTATCCCATGCTTGGGATCAGATAGATAGCTTTCTAAAACTTCAAACATAGGCTGTGCATAGACCTGCATTATAATGGTTAAAAGGAACTGTTTAACCACCGAAGGAGAATTTTAAAAGAGAAATAAGTAGACTCTGAGTAGGCTTTACCACGCCAATCGCGAATAGTTGTAGTATCACACACAAGATGGCAATAAAAAGTAACCAATCTGGAGCTAGTGAAGGACCTTCATCTGGGGAAAGATTATTGAGCAAGTTGCCATCAGATAGGTTCCCAAAAGCCCAATAACCTGAAATTGCAACTGAAAAAAATGTGCAAGCCACTACAGCATAACAAAATAACAAGCCCCTCTGCATTTTTCCAGCTACTGGTGGAGAAATCGTTGCCTGCATGTTACAAGCGTACATTATACACATATTATATAGAGATGATCTAATTCTAAACTTAAGTCTTTCATGTTGCTAAATGAAACCTTAGATTTTTAAATTTCCATTTGATATCTTTTCACAATGTTCGATGGATTCTCTCTGACGAAAATAGTCTATATAGAACTCATAACAAAGACTGCTTTCTTTAACTCATCTTTTGAAGACCCAAACTTCCTCAGTATGACAGTGAAGGTTGGAAGATTGGATTAGCTGGTCTAGCCTGGTCTTAAACATGGAAAGGTAACTTAATATAATGGTTGTGTGACAAGCTTCCATGGGTCTCGTCATGCATGATTTCAGATAACCTTTTGATTCTGACCCAATTTCTCTGTTCTTTAATTATAATTATTTCCTTCATAAACCTGCATTAATTGCTCTATGACATTTGAACATACTCCTTAAGTTTCTACTCTTTATAGCAACCCTCTTTCAATGAAATAGAATCTATGTACCTGAATTTCTGGGATCAGAGAAGTTCCAAATGAAGTAGCAATTATTCCCAATGCATTAAAAACCCCAAAAACTTTGTGGATGTCACTTCCTTTTAAGGAATAGTCCTTCGATGGTGCATGCTTTGAGTGACCTAAAACATTGCATAAAAACCTCAATTTACCATAAATAATTTAACGAAGTAATTAAGGACTTACCTGCATAAATTGAGCCAGCAACGATAGCTAAACTATAACCTAGTGATAAGAGTGAAGAAATCAAATTGATGTGCCTCAATGAGTGAAAAGAAGGCAGCTGAGATAAAGCCGACAAAATACCGCCAGCAATCAAGATGAATTGATAAAGTTTCATTGTGCCCTTTGGGCTCACATTGGAGTATATTATCTGCAGGATGTTTACAAGGATGAGGGACAACAAGATTATATATGGCATAAAAGCATTATAATATATGGCTTATTAAGCATGAAAGAGCACTCATATATAGTGGGCATAACGTTTCAACTCCTGACACATGATTCAGTTACCTTTAATCAGATTTTACTGGAATTTGCAACTCAACTTGCACTGATTTGCTGGGTGCCTTTTACATGATAGTAAAGATAAAGCTTGTGTTTAAGCAGTTCATAATCTAAATTAAACGTCCTAATTTTCTTTTAACAACATTACCTATATGCACACACCGACGACTTCTTTAGCTAGATCCTATCAGAAACATTGCCTTGCATAGTACCCATTGAATTCCTCAACCTTGAGTAAGCCAAAGTACCCATCGGATTCCTCAATTTGGTCTTCTACTTTAAATGCACTCACTTTCATGCCTGCATACTGTTGTTCAGGAATACTAGCAGTACTTATCAGTTCCCATGTGAGTTCAGCCAAAACTACCTTCATACCAAACTGGAAGCTTAAAACATCAATATACTTCTTGATTAAAGAAAACTACACACAGATCTTGGAAAAGATTACACGATCGAAATATTCGTAGAGCTGGACATTGGTGGTATATCTCATTACTTAACCCATTGTTGCATTGCCCAGAAAGCAGGACTCAACTAATTCTTAACATGGGCTTAGAATGACTCCTGAGCATTGTTATCATGCATGTGGATGTAAGTAAGGAACAGCTACTTCAAGGCGTTGCGCAAATTTTTTAGAGAAGTTACCAGGAGAATTTAAAGAAAAAAATTAGACATTAGTATAATTAAAATATAGTCATTCTCAATCATAAGCTATATGACATGATTCCATATTCCATAGCAAGTAACAATCTGATACGACTTCTAAACTATTGGACTCTGTGAGGATACCAACAGCATAACTACAGAAAATTTTAACACATACCTGCATTCCTTGACCGCTTAGTAGTGCACTACCCACGACTATGCCAAGACATACCAGGAACTGTATAGATACAATGACCAAGCCCCAAGATGGCCCTGCAAGACGAGCCTACTGGTTTACTGAAATTTCAGCCATGAAATTGAAATTGAAATTGTGCATTCATACAAATTTTGCTATCAAGGAAATAAATGGAATGTTGTACTTATTGCTCTATAAAAACACATGTGAAGAAGAGAAGGAGGAATTTGAACAACCTACAACTTCTGTGGCTAAATCTCTGAAGCGTAAATGTCTGCGGCCTCTCTCTTCAAATTCCACTAATAACCTCGATATGATACTGAATCCATAAAATGTCACAGCAGATCCCAAAAGCATAGAAAAGATTCCAAAGAACCATCCCAATCGTGCATATGCATAGGGGAGGCTCAAAATGGCAGGTCCTACTATGGCAGTTGTTAGATGATATGCTGCGTGCAGCCATGTACCTGAGAAGTAACCCTTTTTTAGAATTACAAAGGCAATTAGTGTAATGAAATAAAACTTTACAAGTGAGACGAAGAACCTTTGGATTCGAGTACAAATAATTCCCCAGCGTTCTTTTCCTTTGTTTCCCCAAGCGTTTCATCAGCCATTAATTCAAAACTACAATTTGAAGCTCCAAATGCCGGAAAGCAGAGATGGGATGGTCTAAAACAAAATATATATAAGGCTGAATGGGAGATTAAAAGAAGCTCAATAATTGTTGAAGGGAAGTGCTGTAGCTGTGGAAGGAGAGGCTTTGGGGAAACGACAACAGTATGTGTGTTGATGTATGCACGTTAGGAATAGCCACCTACCCGAAAATACCTTCAAATTCTTCGGCAGGAGGAAAAATCCGCATTGTAGATATGTCAACGAGGTGTGCATATTTGACCTTCGCATTTGTATTGTGTTCTACAGTCAAAAGTCCGTTCCCGAAGTAAATGCTTCTCAGCTCTCACTATCATGGCATGTTTATAATGGTTTTCAAATATTATTGACAGTGAGAATGACATTATTGACACCTTATTTTGGACTTTCAAATACAGCGATCGGTGGCACACAGTGACCGAATTTGACGCCCCCTCCCTATTTTTCAAGGGACAGGTAAAATTGATTTATGCCTTTCACGTGACAGGACGTCCCTAAATTCAAGCCTTTCAAATGCCAGGCAAAAATTTAAAACAGAGAACAACACAATTTTCCATTAAAAGTGTAGGTGTATAAAATACATAATGATACTAGTAAAACAAAAATAGTAGTTTAAAACTTAAAATCAATACATCAACTTATTTAAGTGGCATTCCTCTCATTTGCTTCGCTTCATACCAGTCTTTGTGACATGCTTGCCAGTCTATGCTTTCAAATGGTTCATCCCACAATGACACACACATTGTAGCATCAAGTGTCTCTAAGTTCATGTTCGATCTTATAGCACTCTTAATAGCATTTTGGCGAGAAAAACCTCTCGCAAGAGGTTGTGCTTCTAAGAATGACCATACCACACTACCATAAGTTCATCAATGCTGAAAAACTTTCCCACCAACTGTCACACGTTCCATTTTCATCTCTGCATATAGTTCAAGCCACCACCATCCCTTTGTTCTTGGCAGCCGTGTAAAGTGTCTCAACGAAGTCCTCCCTCTCACTCAAACATCTAGCTATGTCTACTTTCGAAGCAAACTTGGCAAGCAATGTTTCCAACCATTCCTTAGTCTCGTCATCCCTTGTAACATCATCAACAGCATAAGTAGACGGATTAAAGAATTTCATAGCATTAAATATTTCAGTTACATCCGCAAACCTCCTAGCAAGTGCATCCAATACAACATTAATGAACAATTTCCCAATACGAATACAATGTGGAAGTGAACCGCTATCCTCTGGAATCTCATTTAAATTATGTTCTCGTGCACTATCTTTTTTCCCTGGAATAGGAACATACCTGAGTCTATGTTCATGAATAGTGGTACCATCGCTATCCAAAAATGACATCAAACCATCCTTGCAGCAACTCATAAAGAGACAAAGATGCTTTGTTCCTTCCCCAAATGCTCTCTTTGTAGACAAGTATTTTCTAGAGAACTTCACTGATTCAATATTGATATAATAGAATGTATAATAAAATGCTATATAAACTTTTTTTGGGGATAAATATAACAAGAAAAATGACAGGCAAATGATTAATTCTAGCCTTTCAAATGCCAGGCATGTTTTGTAGTTGCCTTTCTCTATGACAGGTAATTGCCGAATCGTTGCCTTTCATTTGCCAGGCACTTTTTTTTTACTTGTTTTGACAGGCAAAAACCCAAAAAACAGGCATGAAACCCGTCAAATTCAGCCCCTAGTGGCACATGGGCGACTAGTTTGGATAACGTGTACAGGGCCCGAATTTAACTGGTCACCCCTAATTTTCAAGGGACGGGCAAAATTGAATTGAGCCTTTCACATTTGACTATTTGACTGGTCACCCCTAATTTTCAAAAGACGAGCAAAATTGAATTGAGCCTTTCACATGACAGAAAGTCCTTAAAATTTAACCTTTCAAATGCCATACAAAATTTTAAAATGACAGGAAGCATTTTTTTTTTTATCAAAAATATAGAAGAATCTCAAAAATTCCATTATAAACTCATCTTATAACCAAGTTTTTAGCAGGGTTGCCTAACCCGAGGTGACCCAAATCCCGCGATTCTAGCATCCACGTGTTCAGCCACATCAGCTAGTTTCAATTCCGGCCGTCAGATCTTTTATTTTCGAATCCGATGGCCAGGAAAATTAGAAACTCCCTACAAAATACTCTTCGCACTTCCCTCCATTGTTACTTAGGTTAATTCCATTATCACCGCCATCCTAAAGTATTGAAGGATTACTAATGCAGGCAGAAATGATTTCAGAACAGAGGTATAGATGCTTTTGTTTTTCATGAAACAAGCGCCAAGAAAATTACTCACTCTTATGAAAATTCAAAAGCCTCAAACAAAAAAATTATCCAGTGTTCTGGACTTGATTTTCATCCCCTCATCTAGGTAACTTTTTTTTTTGTCTTTCTTGCGTTTTCTTGGGCTTATTGGCTACGGTGTTTGCCCCGGAATCGTTGTCTCAGAAGTTCCACAGTTGTCCCAAACACAAGTTAGGGGCTTTGATTCTTAAGAGCATTTTGCATGCCTGGTCAGAATGATGCACTTCATCTTGGATTTTCGGCCATTTGTTGGAGATTTAGACGACATCATCCAGTGGCCTTAAAGGTGAGCAGAGTTCTTTATTTCAAGGATCATGAATTGTTTTTCCTAATCTGTATATGTTGGTTCAAAAAAATGAGATAGAGGTAATTGCATTGATTGGCAATAAGCTTAATGCTTTAGCTAGAGAGCTTTTGCTTGCTAGAGCTTCAGTAACATTGCCATTCTTAAGAAGTAGTGGAGTTTTTATCGAAAGTATTAGAGAGTAAAACATGGATTGATGTCGAGCAAAGCTGCAACATTGCAGGTCATTCTTTAAAATTGTGGTCCTCTTTGCAGGACGTTGTAGAGATTGCTTAACATTTAAAATTTAGTTGGTTGATGACTTGTTAGATTTTACTGGTACAATTGTTACTCTTGGGAAGTCAACCCTCTTTTATGTAAACTTTGTCTCTTCTTCTGTTATTGTATGCATTAGCAGAGCATCTTGTTATGGAGGAGCATCCTGCTATGGTTATTGATAAGAAATGTAAACAAGGCATAAGCATGCTACGGTGTACCTTAAAAAGTATTATTTAGGTAGCATAAAACTACCTAAAAAAGTACCCAACACT
>JAANSK020262327.1:0-12258 GCA_011763485.2 Isoetes engelmannii | reverse complement strand
GACTTCAGTCCCCTTATGTACTGTTCCGTCGCATGTCCAATTGGATGCTGCCTTTGTGGCGCGACGTTAAAATATTTTTATCTTATCTTATCTCTTATCTTATGCAAACTCCCCAAACGTGCTTTTCACTAGTTATTATTTTTGAGGATTTAACGTTTCATTGGTTTTTTTTTTTTGGCTTTCCTAATTAGTATCGGGATCCCGCCAAGACATTGCGCATTTGAATAGAGAAGCGATAGCAATGGCAAAGGGAAGAACAGCTCCGACGGCTATGGATTCTCTAAAAAGGAACTATCGGGAGGCCAAAAATCGAGGTGATAGAGAAGAAGAAGCTCGATGGGCTAACCAGATTGGTCATGCTTGCAAGGATCGTGGAGAGTATGTAGAAGCTCTTAAATGGTTTAAATTAGATTATGACATCTCTGCAAGGCGGAAGGGCTCCAGCGATTTTTCTCTCGCTCAAATGATGCCCACATGCCAGTGCTTGGGCGAGATATATCTCAGGCTGCAAAATTATAAAATGGCTTTGGAGTATCAGGTAGGAATATTTTTGCCTTGAATTTTCTCACATTTTGAGCATTATAGGTTTTAATATTAGGTCGATGCAGCGGCAACATTATGATCTGGCTATAGAAGCAGCAGATTTAGTGGAGCAGCAGAGAGCTGTTACTCAACTTGGTCGCACTTACTTAGAGATGTACGAGAATCATGATGCGCTACAGAAAATCAGAAATCACGAGAACGATCAAAGCATTGATGTGCTGGAAAAAGCGAGACAGTTTTTGAAGATCTCATTTGATCTTACACGGAGTTTGAAGCAAAACCCTCCAAATAGAGACTGCTCTTCCTTTGTCAAAGAGTTAGTGGATGCCTACAACAATATGGGTCTGCTGAAAATGGCAACTGATGATTATCATCAGGCTAAAAAGTACTTCCTTCAAGGCCTTAAGATTTGTGATGAGGAGGAATTGAGCCAGAATGATGATGCTCGTTCAAGGCTTCATCACAATCTTGGTCGCGTTTACTGCGAACAAAGAGACTGGGAAGATGCAAAAGAACATACATCATATGACATTTCTATATGTCAAAGCATTGGCCACAAACAGGGGGAAGCTAAAGGTTATATCAATCTGGGTGAAATGTATTTCAAACAACAGAAATATGACGAGGCAATACAATGCTATAGACGAGCACTTAAAATAACACAGACACTTGAAGATGAAGATGCTCTATTAAGCACTTGCAAAGGAAATATCCAAGTGGTTCAACAAGCTCAAACACAATTGGAAGAATTTCGAGCAGGAGAGCAAAGACTGAAGAAGCTACAAAGAGTTTCATCTAACAGGAGTCGTTCCAATACGAAGGAGGAGTATAAAAGTTTAGCGGATCTTGCTACTCAGGCCGAAGACCTTCAGTTATGGGAGAAGGTGGGGTCTAATTTACTTTGAGATTTCAGTTCCTAATTTACTATTAGATTTTCCAATTCTGTTTTTTTCGTAGTTTGATAATTAGATGCTATAACATTTTCAGTATTTGGAGCTGGGAACGCGAATGCTGGATGTGGCCACTGAACTGGTCGACTGCGAGAAAAAGGGGGATGCATATGATATTATGGGTCGTGCATGTTATCATCTTAGGCGCTTTGAAGAATCTAAGCAGTGGCATAATAAAAGCTGGGAATTCTGCCGCGATGCGAACCTTGTGGAGGTATTTCTTGCATTTAATTAACAAACCTTAGCGGCTCTTGATTGCTGGGCAAGACTATGCATAAACAAGTAATAATACAGTACATTTGAGCTGCAATGAAGTTAGTCATGAGGCATATGAATTGCATGACGTAGGTTTTACAAACATCTCAGTTTCAAGGACATGGATGGGATCCAGATGTAGTGGTTAGCAAGGGGACTAAAACACCATTACTATGTCAAAATATGCAGAACAAAATCATCTCTAGGTGTACTCAGTATGTCCTTCAATTAGTTACACCTCTTATGATTGGTGTGTATGAGAATTCACATTTTCTGTGGTACGGAAGGGCATGTATTTTTTGAAATAGTTTTGATCTGTTGTATGTAGGGTGCAATAGTAGCCAAACAAAACTACGGAAATGCTTTGGATGCAAACGGAGAATGTCAGTCTGCTTTGAAGGCATACGAAGAGGCATATAAGTAAGGAGTCTATTTAACAGGAATGCCACTCATTGTCTGATTACTTCAGGATCATTTAATTAAACACTTTAGCATATTTCTGAATACTACTACTGCTCTGCAACAGGATAGCATCTTCAAAAGGTAAAGACTATATGCTGAAGCAACAAATCAATGCATTGGAGAATATCCAGTATGCTTATAGTGTACGCTTAGGAGAAGTGGAAAAAGCAAGGTTTGTGTTAGATCAAACCCTACTGAGATTTGAACCAGATCTGTTTGTTTTCTCAAATGGAGTTTTTGGGCGCGTAACATTTTGTAGAGAAGTACAGCGCAAACTGGGGAAGCTGAAGAGTTTATGGAAGGCAAAAAATGATCAACCTGAATCTGAACGCTATTCTGAGAGCGATGGTTGCGAAGATGGCAACTTGGAGCCCGAGGATGGCGATTCACCGACTCCTGGAGGTTTTGAAGGGAAAGGAACTCAGGAAAGAAGTAGAGAAAATGTATTGGAGCTTAATTGTGATCATTCAAGCATCCAAGTAGAAGAGGTTCAGAATGGAAAAAGAGAAAGTTCAAAAAAGAAGATCAGAAAGCGGCAATGTATTGTGCTTTCTGATGGAGAGAGTGATGACTCACTTGAGAACCCGTATGGGTTATCTCAACAAGCTCGAGTTGATCTTGATGATGCACCTTCTACACGTAGCAAGTCACAGAAAGGCATATATCAGGAAGGTTCAAGGTTTTCTATCCCTATGGCACAGGGATCCAAACTTGAAGGCAGTTTAAGACAAGAAGTAGCTGAAAGCAGAAAATATATTTCACTGGAGGATAATGACATCCCACAATTAAAGAATGGTGAGTCTCGTTTTTGTTTTATGAAAATTGTTTACTTATAGTTGAGATTGATTACTTTTTTATTTTCTAGACTCGCTGTTGGAAAGATATAAGTCACAATGCCAGCAGTGTCACGCTACTCCAAGTCTAAAGCTGATTGAGAAGCTAAATAGTTCTCAGGTATGCGACAACATGCTGAAAAACCAAGTTGTAATTCTGTCCTGTATGTGAATTTACAACAGACATGCCAACTTGATATTAAAACTAGCACATCAAAGTATTTGTATATATTTTCAGCAGATGCCAATCAAGATTAACTTCCAACAACTTACAGGTTTGTCTTTGTGTTTGTCTAATCTATCGGTGGACCGTGGAATTTAAGAAATAAATCAGAGTAGACTAGAATTGCATCATAGGACATGATCAGAAACTAGGTGCAAATTCCTGACAAGAAGAATTGAAATGTAGGAAAACATTAACTTTTGGAAACCTTTGACTTGGAAGCAATGCCAATGTGACCATATTGTTCAAGATAAATCCAACTCGAATGTGCCCAATCAATTAACAATCCCAGCAAGTGCTACCTTTTCTTTTTTTGGCAGGATTTTTTCTAATTTTCTCTTTAGCTATATTTGTATTCTTATAGACGCACAATCTTTATTTTCAGGATTCAGCTGGTGAATTGGATGCTTCAGAATGTTCGTTAGATGATGTTTCTGTGCTGCCTTTGATCCAGGCTATACAGGATAGTGAAGCATTATCAGTCTTAAATCTTGCTCACAATGACCTAGGTTTGTGTAGATTGGATTTTACTTCTATCGTCATACCATATCTATGACAAACAAAGCAGTTGAATATCATGTATATGTTTTTAAATAGCAACATTATCTTTGCAGGTAATGCAACCATGGATAGAATTCAATTGTTGATCTCTTCAATGAATAACAAGGAGCTTGGACTGAAACTTGACGTTCATGATAATAAGCTTTCTGCAGGCGCTCTGGCTAAGGTAATGTGATTTAGACATGATTAAGCAAGCTGTATACTGTTAGTATTAGTATTGTCATAACAGATATGTCCATCCAGATTTCTCAGTGTAACATCATGATGTCTCGTCTAGAAGTACTTAATTTGTCGGCAAACCGACTTACCGATCGATCTGCTCGTCATTTGGCGACAATTATTAGGCATTGTGATGGTATTTATTCAATTTCAATTTCAATGCCTTCATTGGGTAGTTGTATACCTACTAAATATCTCACTATATTTAAACAGCTTTGCTCACACTCGAACTGGAAGACTGTGCAATTGAATCAGGAGCAATTTTAAAACTTGCAAATGCTTTACCCTTACATTCTTCCTTAGGAAGGCTATCAATTGGTAAAACTGTCAATTTTCGTTTATGTCGAAGTCAGTATGCAATATGCAAAAACATTTAAGCATTTTCGTTAAATGTTCTAGTTTTGGCTTCTTCTAGGTGTAATATGGTATGGTATGGTGTAACACACAGTTACTATTTGTGGTTCTATTACTGGGTACTATCAGAAACACACAACAGCTGTAACTAGCTTACTTCCACTACCTAAGTTCTAATTTACGCACAAGTGGGTGGATTATCAAGATCAAATTGTAGGTGCACAAACAAGACGTAGCTATTTATGAGAATACCTGGAGGTACTATAGAGCCGAGAGCTAACATTGAATTGTGGCAACAGTGCTTTGGAGATTTTTTAGCATATCTGTGGCAGATTCAATTGTCTATAATTATAGTGCGTGATCTACAGTCGCAAGTCTGTTGTCTTTTGTAATTTCTACTCAAAAGCTTCTAGTGGCATTGTCCTTTTGGTTGAAGGTTACTATGGGGTAATCTTCTTCTTAAGCTTACATGTCTGGTCTGAAGACGAAAAATGTATGCATATGCAGTTCAACATTTGCTTAACTTTTTTTGCTAACCGGCTTTCGGCATATACATTTCCCCAGGCTAACTTGTATAAAAATGTCACCTATGATAGTCCGTTCCAACTTCCAAGATAGGGATTTGGTACTCTATAAGGGACTTTGAGATGGAATCTGGATCTGTTTGTGCCATAATTATCTATAGGCTATGTGTTTACAAATTTGATAAGTTGTTGCTCGGCACGCTTGCAGGGAGAAACAGTCCCATTTCTGACGTTGCAATGAAGACCTTAGTTAACAAGCTTTCGACCCTTGACAGGTAAACACCAGTGCCTGATTACAACTGGGAATGGAGTTGAAGTCTTATTACTTGCGTTTTTGGTCTTTTTGACAGCTTCACTGATTTGGACTTAACAAGTGTAGAATTGAGTGAAGTTGGTTTGAGAAGTATCATCAATCTTGTTCAACAGTCAAGCAGCCTCTCTGCTTTGTCAATAAGGAGAAATAACCTTGCAAAGAAGGATGTGAGTTTTTGTAATGCTATTCTTATATGGCGGGGTAAGGAAATGACTAAATTTATCATTTTTGTGGTGTTATAGAATGGAGTTATTTCGTTGGCTAAGTGTTTAGAAGGATCGGACTTGATGAAACTAGACATGTCAGAATGCCATGTGTCTTCCATAGCAGCCACGGAACTTTGTCATCGGTTGATGTCATGTGTATCTTTGAGGTCCTTAAATTTAAGTGGAAACCAGCTTGGTCAGCAGGTACGTCTAAGCTGAACAAAAATAGATGTTCATATCATGTTCTTTTCTCATTTTGAGTGCATTTTGTGCAGGCTGTCAATGTCTTGATATTGGAGCTTGGCAAGCCCGAATGTGATTTAAGAATATTAAACCTTAGCAATTGTGGCATTGGTGAACAAGGGATAGTGTCTCTAATAAAATCTTTGCAAGGTAATGTGGAAATGGGTTGATGCTTAAACTGATAATATTAACGTTAACTTTATGTTGGATGACTCGCAGCTAGTTCTGCACTTCAGGAGCTACATCTGGCTGCTAATATCTTGGCAAATCATAAAAGTAGCTTTAACAGTACCATGGAAGTATTAGAAGTCGACGGCTCGTCCACGATGTCAGAAAACAGCCATTGCAACAAAGATAAGGAGATGGCTGCTGTTCCTCTAGCAAATGACACAGATTGGGCAGGTGCTTCAGACCATGTTTCTATAGAGGATGTAGCAGATAGTGAAGATACCGATAGCCAAAAGCAGCCATTAAGTAAGAAATCCAAACAGAAGATATTCATAGAAAGATTGGCTTGTGCTATAGAGGAAGCCAGGGGTTTGCAGATTCTGGACCTAAGCAGTAATGGCATTGAGCTTAACTATGTTGCTGAACTTGTTGATGCATGGACATCTTGCAGAGCTCCCCTGCCTCAATGTCATGTTGAGGAGGGACTACTCCATTTCTTTCTAAAAGATAAACGATGTTGTGCTGGTAGACCTTGCTGCTTGCATTGAAGAGGTTTCAGTTGTAAATTCTTGAGTTCGAATTGAAGACCAATTTGGGATGATTTCTCAGAGTTGTAAAAGAATCAAGAGTGACATGAAATAAAAGCCAATATCAAAAGCTTGCTTTCTGTTTTCAAATTGTAGCCTGAAAACTTCGAGGGCATGCTGGATTTGGCATGGAAAACACTTCAAGTAAAATATAGCCCAATAGCAAACGAGGCTGCATCAAAAGCTTATGTCATGGTGTTTAAGTCATGCTATTTGCAAGGCTTTAAGATTGTCAAATATTTGTAGTATTGGGGAGATCCCTAACAATCGGTGAAACATACTCCACTTGAGTAGACCTGATTGTATGACAAGACGAAATAATACAATTCACTTCACTTCACTTAGCGCAGGTCCATGAATCTTGTTCGATGACATTTTAGTCAGTGCAAGGCCCAAGAAATTTCAAGATTATAAAACACTAGGAACATTGCTTAGATATAACGAAATGATTCAAATAAATATTACACAGATTATGATTTGCATAGATTATGATCTGCATTTCCTATGGTGCTAATTCCTTTGTTGGATATTTGTTGATGTTGGGCTTTTGTAAACCACAAGATGAATGAAGTTTGCTAGCATGCGATGGTGATTTTGGGGGAGTTCCATGCGCCTATTTTCTTGAATTTTTTGTTATTATGGTTATTCTCATTTTCTTGCCTAAACCCTGTGTAAAATTCATCGAAATTGTGGGTATTTGATCTGCTCTAGTCGAATTTTGGTGTGGATCTGTGTGAGCCGTGTAGAAGGCCTGCACCCTGCGATCGAACATCTTCTCTGCTACCTATGGCAGGAAGATTTTTTGCAATTTTAAAGCAGGGAGATCGATTAACTTGTGGTTTTATCAATGATTCATACTCAGAACTTTGGGAGAACTCCTTTGTGAATAGATTCTTCCCGGATCATTTATTTGAAGCAGAAGGCACGTTCATTCCCATCTGTGAGGAATTTGAAGTTCAGCTCTTAGAATCTTGGATCGCAGAGTTCACTGGTAATCGGAATTCTTCAGCGGCAGCTACATTGAGAGTGCACTGTGACTGGACAAAAGAATTAATTACAGTAAAGATTTATGCTCCTTGATCTTCAAAAAGATTGCTGCTATTTGTTCGGGTACTGGCAGCATGATGGCATTTAATGAGGTGAAGCAGGAATTGAAACTCTCCTTTCTGATTTAGATCTTAGATTTAGATTTTCTAGGAATTCCTACGTCATGTCCGTACCTTTGGTTTTATGCCTCCTCGTTTCCTGTGCCACCCCTGTTTCCCCATCCAAACATTCCCTTTTCGTAAACTGTCTTCTTCCTTGTTTCTACCACTGTGCCTTCTTAACTGTCTGTGATATCAACCATGGAAAGCTACATCTCTTCGTCTGGTTCTTGTATTTGGGACGAACCAAATATGGATTCAAGTGACGTTAATGCAAGCATGCTCTCAAATGCTCAATGGGTACAAGAACTTGAGAACATAAATGAACAATTCCCTCCAAATCAAGCTCTTACTCGAGGTATTTCTTCTTTGAATTTTTATTCTTGTCGGAACCAAATGCATGAGCTTCAGTCTAAAGCAGTCATAGCTTGGTCTGAGATTGAAAACATAAGCCTTGAAGTCTTTACAAAACAAATTACCTTAATGGACAGAAATTTCCAAATTGTCTCGTGCTTCTGGCTTAAAGGATATTTCTTTCTCATCGAATTCTTTTCTGATATAGCTGCTAACATGCTTCTCAAGAAAGGCTTTGTGATCTTCCAAGGCTTCCAGGTTAAGTTCCAGAAATGGGACTATGACTTTGACACAGCTAAACCTCAGACCTTGTCTTATATTGCATCAATCATCCCGGCCGAGTTAAGCCCAGTCTATTGGAGTGCTGAATGTTTCAATTCTTTATTTAATTCGGTTGGTTCCTATATATCTGCTGATTTTAAATCCTATGCCCCCCTCCCCCCCCCTTCCCGAGTCTTCATCCAAGTAGACCTGCTGAAACCCCTACCTCTAGAAGTCTCCTTCTTAGATCTTTTTGGAAAGGAGGTTTCAATTCCTCTCAGATGGAGTGGAATCCCACCTAAGTGTGGAAAATGTGGTACGAGACTTCATGGAGGGTCAAGGTGCAGGCCCATTAGCTTGCCCACAGAAGCTAATGATAACATGCCCTCGAGAGTGGATTCAAGGATGGATGATGGCGTCACACAACATGGAAAAAGGCATTATAACACTAACGGAAGCACAATAAGAATAGAAAGGCAGAGAATTCATCAAGCTAAAATCCTTCAGGCAAACAAAGAATTGGAAGATAGGAGAAGGAAAGGTAAAGAAGTTAACAAAAAACACTGGGAACTTGTCAAATATGGTAATGTAAAAGTCTTGAACAAAGGAATTCAGATCTCAACCACAGACAAAGAAAATAATGATCCCCGCTGTCACTCAAGAGAAGGTCAAGGTCATAGCTTGAAGAAGAAAGGTGTAACTTTTGGTTGTTCTGACCACATTGCTGAATTCAATAAGTACAGTCCTCCAGCCAAACTGTACTTTAAGAAGCTAGAGCCCAAGAGCCAGGAAAAATACAAGTTTACTTCAGAGAATTTCCAAACTTCCATTGAGAATTCTGTTCCTTCCTTATCTGTTTGTGATCCTACAGTCTTGGACTCTCCTTCTGATCAAGAAAGTGCAAATGTTGATTGCCTTGATGATTATGGGGATGAAAATCCCTATTAGGTTCTTCAAGAGTGTTCTGATGAAGATTGTGAGACTCTAATGATTAAAGGGAGTAAAAATTTTAATAACTTAATAAAAAGGAGCACCAACACTTCTTCTACCAGCTACAAGTCAACTGAGAATAGTAATGCTTCAAATGGTTCTTTTCCTATTGAGGCAGATTCTTCAAGAGATACTTCAAGAGATACTTCAAGTAACTTTTTAAGTAATATCTCAACAGATAGTACAGGAGACAGAAATCGTGTTTCTAAGTCACAACATATTGACTCTCAAGTGCTCACTGATAACTGCGTGCAGTTGAGCCATCAGTGCAAGCCTGCATCAACAATTCTTCTCGACGTCCAAGTCACTCAGAAGAGGAGTGTTCTGAAGAGAGTTCTGAAGATACTGGGGGTGATTGCCAACTTCTGTCTAGCTTGATATCCCAAATTCCTCCCATCTCACGTATTGAGCCTGTCATTTCTGCCGCCTCTATTTCCTCTTCCAGTCCTCCCACTCCTACATGGTTTCTCTGATGTTACCTTTCAAGTTCACCATGTGCATCCATGCTCCATTTTGGCTCCTTCTGACACTAAGTTATTGTATGATATTAATAGTAGTTCTTACAAGCTGGTTGAAAGTATTGTTGAGGATGCTTTAGTTCAGTTTTACAAAGAGGAAAAAAACAATAAAAAAAATAGAAAAGAAAAAAGTAGAGGTCTTCTTGCAGGTTGCAATGAAGTTGTTGACAAGGAGCTGGCTCAATTACTATTTGAAGATGCTCTCAATGAGGTTAGTAGTCGTTCGTTTTCCATATGTGGTGTGCCTTCTACATCTAGAAATGCTCCAGATATTAACATGGATACTGAGAGAAGGGAGGTTGGTAAATCTATGTCTAACTCCTATGGCCAACAAGATCATGCTCTCTCTCTAGAGATCATATCTCCTCCTCTGATATCTCTTCTTCTGAAGATGATCGTCAAAAAAATACTGCTCAACCTGTCAGTTGGAAGAAAAAGGCTAGGAAGAAAGCCTCCCTGTAGGCTAACAGGGCTCTCAATGCTATTAACCCCAACAAACTTCCTTGTCGAAGCAATGGCCTAAACATGTACAATGGCCCTGCAAAGTTCACTAGAAGTAGAGGTGATGGCTTTATTGAGCCATGCAATGTCCTGTCAGTATGAAGCTTGTTACTCGGAATCTTAGAGGGATCAAGGGCCCAACTAAAAGGAAAAGATTTGTTGCTAGTATTAGAGAATACAAGGCGGATCTTATCCTTTTGCAAGAGCATCATCTCCCCACTTTTGAGGCTAATAATCTTGCTAATTGGATCACTACTGGGGCGAATTCGATTGTTATTCCTGCTGCTGGTTCTAAAGGAGGCCTGGCTATGATTTGGTTCAGTTTGAAAGTTGTGGCAACTTATAATAGTTATAATTCTTGCTGGCAATACGTCATCTGGGAGTACAATGGTACTAATATAGGGATAATCAATGTCTATGCTAGTACTGAACCTAGGGAAAGGGATTTTCTTTGGCAAAATATTAATCATACCATCTCCAACCTACCTGTCGATGACTGGATTATGACTGGCGATTTTAACAACACCCCTCAATGGGATATGAAGTTAGGGAATCACATTAACATGACTGCTGCTGAGAGGTCTAGCTGGAATGATCTTTTGGCAAATCATATGTTCTTCTATATTCCTTGCTCCAATATGAAGTATTCTTGGTCTAATAAAAGGAAGGGTCAGGATAGAACCTTTTGTAACTTGGACAGAGTCTATGTGTCGTCTTCTTCTTCTAACTTGGATAATTCAGCTGTTATGGGTGATGAGGGGGCAACTCTTTCTGACCATCAACCTTTCATCTTGGACCTTAGGGATTATTCTCTTCCTAGAACAGGCAGTAAGACATCCTTTAAGTTTAATTCCTCCTTCCTCAATAGCTCTAAGTTCTGCAGAGAGTTTAAAGACTTCTACCAAGCCCTCCCAGCTATTAAACCCCATCAATCTATGGTTGTGTTCTATGATAAAATAAAAAAATTGTAAGCATTGGATAAAACAGTGGGGGAAGAGTCTCAAAGCTGACAGAGATGCAAGGAAATGTATCCTTTATGACAGAATCAAAACGTGTAGACAACAGATCAATCTTGATCCTAATTGTATTGCTCTTCATGAAGAAGAGAACATGCTTGAGCTAGAGATCAAACAGGTGGAGGAATATCAAGCTAGAGGCCTTGCTCTCAAAGCTAAAATTACCTTTCCTAAAGAACTTGATAATTCCTCTTCTTCCTTCTTCTTCAAAAAGGCCAAACAGAGATTGCTTAACAATGCTATTACTCAAATTCAAGGTGACAATGGTTGTATCATTCATGATGATTCCTCCATACAGAATTTTGTTCTTTCAAAATACAGAAATCTCTTCCATGCTGATATGGAATCTCAGGAAATGGTAGAAACCATCATTCAAGAACTTTTAGAATATGTCTTTATTTTGGGACTTTTTTTACGCCTCGCTTTTTGCAGTTTTTAAGCCATCCGCCTTTTTTTAGTTTAAAAACGCGTGCGTGTCTTTTCTTTCCCCCTCTTTTCTTTATCTTTTCCCACCCTTTTTTTTGCCCTTTACTCGTGCGTGGCCTTTTTTTTGTTTGTTGTTTGTTTCCTTTCAGGTAAGAGGCACGATCTAAAATTTCCCAGCCGCGAGGCGCTTTCTGAGGCAGCCCAAAATCTCTTTTCTTTTGCGCTTCTTGAGGCACCCGAAAACCCTCTTTTCTTTTGTTGCTTCCTTTTAGAAGCGCTTCCGTTCATGTGTTCAAGCACAAACTAAGCATCCGACCTTTGAAGGCTTCAATCTTCTGCAAATCTGCCTCAAAAGCCTGGAATCTTCCTTCAAAAGCTTGAAATCTTGTGCAAAAATACTGAAGGAGCAAATCGACTGGTGAGAGGTCCAAATCAGCTCCAAATCTTGAAGGTATGGAAGCAAATCGGCTTCAAATCTTGGAATTGGCTTTAAATCCTGAAGGTATGCAGTAAATAGGTTCTAAATACCGGAATAACTCTTCCTGGTAATCGTTTCATGAAAAGGAAAACGAAATCCTGGAGATGGGTTTACAAGCAAACTTGCAT
>JAANSK020262316.1:708-12259 GCA_011763485.2 Isoetes engelmannii | reverse complement strand
TTTGATCATTGTATAATATATTCTTGCCAGATCTTGACGATCTCCTCTGTATTTCTGATTCCGAGCATTTCGGTTCCATGTATTCCGGTTAGGTTCATGACACTAGCTAGCTTAAAATGAGCAAGATTTGATCTTGCTAGCTATCCTGAAGTTAATAAAAAATGGGCCATGCTTGCTAGCTTAAGAAGAATCTAGAATGTAGCATGCTTGGTAGCTCTTAATGAGCAAGATTTGACCTTGCTAGCTAGCTTGAAGTTAAGCAAAAATGGATCATCCATGCTAGCTTAAGGTTAAGCATGGGAGTCTAGCTAGCTAGCTCAAAATTCTCAAAAGAGCTCGAATTCGCCAAATTAATGAACTCGTGCATCATATTCAGACACCGGGGGTTGAGATCGTGGATCTTAGACAAAATCAACCCATACAGCTTGCAACCGGTCTCCCCAAGCCATACAGGAGACGAGCTCTTGCTCTCTTTCAGAAGTACAAGCATATCTTTGCATGGAGTTATAAGGATCTTCGAGGTATTAAGAAAGAGCTAAGGGAACTCACTATTCCTACCAAGCCTGATGCCCACCCCATTTAGCAACGACAGTATAGGCTCAACCCAAACTATCGTGACCGCGTGAAAGCTGAGATTGACAAGCTTTTGGATGCTGGACTGATTTACAAGGTCAAACATTTCAAATGGGTGAGCCCCATTGTCATAGCGCTGAAGCATAATGGTAAAATTCGGGTTTGTATGGACTATAGGAAGCTCAATATGGCCACGGAGCGTGATCACTTTCCGCTCCCCTTCACTGATCAAGTTTTGGAAGAAGTCGCAGGACATGAGATGTATTCTTTTATGGATGGCTTTTCTAGCTATAATCAGATCTCTATTAAGCTTGAAGATCAGTTGAAGACCACCTTCACCACACCATGGGGAAGTTTTGCATACAAAGTGGTTCTGTCTGGGTTATCCAATTCTCCGTCCACGTTTCAGTGCATTATACTTTCTGTTTTTCAAGATTTCATGAAGAAATATCCTTTCCTGCAAACTTTCCAGGATGATTTCTCTGCTTACAGCACCATGGATTCTCATCTTTCAAAGTTGGAGTTGGTCTTCCAGAGGTGTGAAGAATCTGGTATTAGCCTTAATCCAGAGAAGTGCACGTTCTGTTTAACCTCTGGCGTGCTACTTGGGCACATGGTCAGCAAGCACGGTATCACCACGGACCCTGCAAAGATTAGTTGTGTTCTCAAGGCTCAACCTCCAACGAACATTAAGGAGACACGCTCCTTCTTGGCAAAGGTCAACTATTATTCCACTTTTATTCCTGGGTTATCTGCCAAAGTTAGTCCTATTCATAAGCTCACTGGTGACGAGTCCAACTGGGCGTGGAATCCCCAGGCGGACGCTGCCTTCAAAGAGTTAAAAGTGTTGCTGACGCAAGCCCCAGTGCTTGTTCCTCCACGGTGGGATAAACCGTTCCACGTGCATGTTGGCATTTCCGCCTTTGCTATTGGTGTTGTTCTTTCTCAGGAACACGATAAGGGACAAAATCGTTCTATTCGTTTTGCTAATCGCAAGCTGAACTCAGGAAAGAATTATTTTGCCACGGAACGTGAAGCCTTGGGTCTCATCTTCTGCATTAAGCGGTTCTGTCACTATCTTCTGGGCAATCAAATCAAATTCTTTGTGGACCATCAAGCTCTCCTATATTTGATCAACAAAATCATGCCCACTGGCAGAATTGCACGATGGGTCTTGTTGCTGCAGGAGTTTGCGCCATTTAAGATCATCCACAAACCTGGAAAGTCCCATATTGTTCCAGATTATCTTTCAAGAATCCACACCGATGATCCTTCTTTGGGTGTTTCTAATGCTTTTCCGGATGCACAGTTATTTTTTGTCACGGCCACGCCTCACTGGTTCCATGACTATCAGCAATATTTGTTGACAGGCGCACTACCTGCGGAGGATTCCACACTCTCCCAGGAGAAGCTCAAGGCACGACGACAACAGTTCCTTAGGGAAGTTAGGGACTACACGATGGTTGCTGGGGATCTCTATAAACGAGGTAAAAATATGGTCTTGAGACGCTGTGTCCTTCCTCACGAGATCCCAGACATTGTCAAGCAGGCTCATGAAGGATTGGGCAGTGGTCACTTTTCTGGAGATGCCACGGCCCGGAAGATTTTGCTTGCAGGATATTATTAACTCACTTTGTTCAAGGATGCCCACGCCCACGCCCACACTTGTGATGTTTGTCAACGGATAGGAAGACCCACGGCACGGGATGCTCTCCCACTAACGCCTGTTGCCACCACAATCCCCTTCAACAAATGGGGGATGGATTTCATTGGTCCTATAGATCCTCCCGCTCAAGGTTCGCGAGCACGGTATATTTTGATCCTTACTGATTATGCTACCAAGTGGGCAGAAGCTTGTGCCTTGCTAGATAACACGGCAGCTAGCACGGCCCGTGCCCTATACACTAAGATCATTACACGATTTGGGTTACCCACTGAGTTGGTTAGTGACCGTGGTGTGCACTTTGTCAACGGCACTATTCAGGAGCTCATTGACTATCTCCAGATCCATCATCGTAAATCCCCAAGGAAATGGATTTGCTGAAAGCACAAACAAGACACTGATCACTATCTTGAAGAAGATTTGTGATGCGTCTAGAAAAGGTTGGCATGAAAAATCTCCAACTATATTATGGGCTTAAACACCACGTATAAGATTTCCACGGGACAGACTCCCTTTCACCTTATTTATAGCCAATAGGCACTCATGCCCTTTGAGTATGTGCTACCCCCACTGCGTTTTCAGGCGGCCACTATGCATGATCCTCCCGTGGCACTCAAAGAACGGGTCTTCCAACTGGAAAAACTTGACGAATTAAGGAGAGATGCTTATCTTAGAGTCCTCACGGGCAAACAGTTCAGCAAAAGATGGCACGATGACAAATTACAGAAGAAAAGGTTTAACAAAGGGGATCGTGTGTTGCTGTATGATTCCAGATACAAGACTCATCCAAACAAACTCAAATTTAGGTGGCTTGGTCCCTACAAAATTGGCGAAGTGGTTAAACCCAGTGTTTTTCAACTTAGTGAGTTGGATGGCACTCCACTACCGTCTTCGATAAATGAATTTGGGTTAAAGTTGTTCCATACATCAGAATATTGACACTCTGACTCCGACTCAGACACAGATTCACAAAAGGACAACTAGAATGCTTACAAAAAGAGATTTTATATTTATCAAAAACTTTATACATCGCATTATGGAGGCTATACAAAAAAGCGTTTTTCAGGCGGACATTTCTTCAGCTGGAAGGAGAGCAAGCATTCTTATCGTAATTTCCAGCATGCTCGTCCTCATTTGGAGCCATGGTAGCCCACAGGATCACATAATTTCCAATCTCCAGGTCATAGCGCAGGTGCAGAATTATCGCCAAGGGACGGCTCATCGCAGCACCATGATGGTCGGCATAGCTAGCCAACCACCCATCCATAGGGACACCACGATTCTTCAGACGGAATAAGTCCAGGAAATCTATCTTGGCAGGTAATCCACTCACAGCAATAGCTAGGAATGGTGCATGGTGAGTTGTTGATCACAGAGGATATTTTGAAGCAGCTTAAAAGAAGAAGAGCAGGAACTTCATAAGTGCAGGACATTCTTCGGCGACTGGTGCTCAACTGAGCCTAAGTATGCCTTTTATAGCCTCATCGCTTGCCTTGCTGGCAATTGCAGTCCCCGTGCTTTATTATATGAGATATTCCATTATCCTTTGCAAAATATCTCCATTAAGACCCAAATCGCCCGAAATTTCCGTACTTCGCCTGCAAATCTTTTGGCTAGATCCTTAATTCTGCATCCACTTTTTTGAGTTTCGTTCTTAATTATGCATGTGATTGCACCGTCATGCCAGTAATTTCTATTATTACCCTTCTTCTCTCACGCTGTGACCGTTCGACTGTTGGATTCCTGCATCTTGACCGTCCGTTCGCTCCTCCTTCTTCAAATCAGTTAAGGCATGGAGCCCCAAACGTCTCCACCAGGATCTTGACACCTGGCCATTTTTTACGGCTGCAATCAAACTCTCCCAAAGTCTACAAGTACCTTTCGTGCGAAGGCATGCATTCTATTGTCCCCTTCGTCCTTCGGCTCCAATTTCGTCTTCGTCTTCGCCTCAAATTTCGTATTTCGGCAATGGCATCTTCCTCAAAACAAGCTGCTTTCGTCGCCGCTGCTACCCCTGATGATTTTTTCAAACTCAAGTTTGCAAGCGCCACACATATTTCACTATCAGTGCAGGATCAAGAGCTAATACAAAAGCTTGGTCTTTCTCCATTCGCATAGATGGAGAAGCCCCCGTTGCAGGTTAAACAACTCTGTCAGTTCCTTGCCAATTTTGCTCAAGTTGGTAATGATTTTTCTACCATAGTTGATGGCAAAACAATTTCTCTTTCCTCTGATATTCTTCGCTAAGTATTTAGGTTTCCTCAGTCAGAAGACGCTCTCAAATACAAGGATTTGGATGCTTATGATTTGAGTACTCTGCCAGTTGATCCTTATTCGTCTTCCATGAAGATCACCCAACTGGGTAGCCCCCATGAATCTTTTATGAAGTTCTTATGGCGGAAGTTCTTGGGCCAACCCATGGCCAACACCAGCATTAACAAGGTATTCTACCATACTGCCATGGTTGCTTTACGCACTTCTACCCCCCATTGATCGGACGGAAGTCTTTTTACAATGTCTCGTCGATGAAGTTGGGAAGCTCAGGAACGCTCCTCAGCAAAAGCAGATGTTTTCATTTTTTGCCCACTTCCAGATGATTATTGTACATTTTCTTCCTGTTCAGCAACAGGCGAGACCATCTCCTTCCGTGTCAAGTTCCCGCACACGGGATGACACAATCAGTGCCTTGCGGAATCTGCAAAAAAGTTTTTATGAGGTGACTCTGAAGTTCAACAGCCTCCCGTGCCACTAGTCTCACCTCCACTAGTGCCGGCACCACCACCAATTGTACCTGCAGTGCCCGCCTCCCCATGGCCACGTGCCCAGGAGGTCACTATTGAGGTAAGCTCAGATCTTTCGTCTGTACGGAAACCCACGCCTACCGCAGAGCTCCCACGTTCTTCGTCTTCGCACACTCAGCAACCAGCAGAGCCCTCTCAGCCGGCTCGGGCCCTTCTCTTTCAGTATGAGCTGGATGTCAAAGAATTTTCCCTTCAGTTTCCAGAGCGCAACAACAAATTGATGACTCAAGTAAAGGCAGAGTTAGATGCTGCTGATCAGAAGCTTCGTGAACTCTCAGAGATTGGCACTGCTCTTAAGAATGCTGAAGCTGATTCACAAAGGAAGCACGGTCTTCTTCTTCGTGCACGAGAAGATCTTGAAGCTGCTAAGACTGCTAGAGCACACGCTGAATCTCAGCTGGAAGTTGTGGCAACTGCCAAAATAACTATTGAACAACATCTGCAAGACACTATGCAGACTTTGCAAGAGACTCAGAAGAGTTGGCATCAAGAGCAAGCTGCGCATTTTCAGAACAAACAAGCTCATGATCAGCTTTTGCTTCACACTACCAGTCTAGAGAATCAATTGAAGGAAGCTCAAGCCCGTACCCAGATGCTACAAAGCCAATTGGAGGCACTGCAGAACTTGAAGTTAGTTGCAGACACGGAGCTTGCAGCCTTGAAGCCGTCCACACCCAGTGTCACCCAGACTGGCACGTCTCACGGCCAGTGTGCTCACTTGAAGGCACTTCACAGTGCCACCACTGAGAAGGATAGTAAGATTTTGGATCTTACTAATTAGTTACAAGATGTTTAAGATTCCACTAAACAGGCTCAACAATTAACGGGTGTGTACCAAGACTTGGCTCTAAAGGTGCACATTGATTTTCCATTGTCTGCTTCTTATACAGCATATGTTTAGTCTGTAAGCACACTTTTTTGCTTCAGTGGCTTAGCGCAGGTGGTGATATTCGTGGCCCCTTGCGTAACACAGATATATTGAGGCTTTGGCCTGAATTGACGGTGCAGGAAAAAGGCACTATTTCGGCCTTGGTTCTTTTTGGACATCTCGTGCTCGAAGATGTCAACTATTTTGCTTTCTGGGTTGTCGCCCCCATGGCTTATGTCCTTCAATTTTTATCTTGGGCATAAAGATGAAAAATTTACAGCCACTGACCCACATGATCTTGGGCAGGTTGTTTAACCGGTGATGCATCTACGGCCTCAAAATATTTTCTTCGATGATGCATCCACTGTCGCAGAATTTCAAGCTGAGTATATGCCTGAGCTTGTAGAAAATGTCACCCTTTGGATTCCTGAAATGGTGCAACAAGTCACAGAGTTTATGAATCATCCTTCTGGACTTGGCTTTACCCAATTGTATCTCCAGTACGCAGGCACGCTTTGTGTTCTCCAGTCCTTTTTGGAGCAGAAGGCTCACCCCACGGACTCGGAGTCGTTGCCTATTCAAACATTAATGCCCTTTGGGGCCTATAAAAATTTGTGTCAGCAAATGGATTCACAAGTGTTGAGCATTTATGAGGATCCCTCTAAAGAGGCTTGGGCTAATCCCATGCATGTGGCCAGCAGTCCTTATGCAGAGCTTGGAGCACCGTCTCTACGATTGTGTATTTACACAGATTGGCGAAAACCGTTTTGGACCCCCGGTATGGATCATCATGCTGCTTGGACACCCACGACGATTAGCACAGACATCAGGTGGGATCCTAGATTTGTTCGTCGTTACCTGTGGGAAGAAAACACCAATTTGGAGACCACAACTAATTGGCTCTATATGCCAAATCCACATGGATGGGAGACTCATGAAAATGCTATTTTGGGGTTGGACTTATTCATTCAACGTGGTCGTGATAGTCTGGACCCCACGGTCCACGGACAAGCAGGATTTTGTTGTGTCCTTCGTGACCTTCTTCAAAGTTCCATTGCACGCGGACAGAACATTGGTCACTACAATCCCAATGCAGACAGTTTTCATTTTGGCTTGGATATAATGCTGATGTTGGAGTGCTCTTATGTGTAGCCCCTCACTCATATATCCTATATTGAAATGGTCACTACAGGGTTTCTACACAACGCTCAGCCGAACCTAGGTTTGCCCATCCCGGAGGCCATTGCCGCCAAAAGTCAATGAGCACGTGAGTACTCGGGTCGTCCACACCCTCACAGCAATGACGTGCAGGAACATGGCTTTCCCCCCAAGACAAGTGATGCCCCCATTCTGTAAAGAGCTTAAGTGTTTTTTAAGGGGGGGGGGGGGGGGTTAGTCCTGTGGCTCCAACCATAGGACTATACTTGTTATATGAGGAGCCTGGCACTAGACACAAGGGCGTAGGCACGACCACGCCCACTGCGGCCGTGATCAGGAACCAGGATCTCCAGAAGAGGCCAGCCAAAGATACCGAAGGCACGCCCACTAGCTCGGCCCCAGCCAAGACCACTAAGAAGTCCAGATGGTGAGTGCAACACGTCCGAGATTCTTGGTCATTAGTGCTCCACCTCCTTCAGTTATGGCAGTGATTAGGATAGCATATTTTTGTCAGCGCAGATCAGGAAGCAGTTAGTTGATCCCCATTATGGGCCTGAGGTCGTTGTACTATATATACCATATGTTCTAGACTAGGAGTTTAGACAAGTGAGTCATAATTTTCCCGCCTCTTGTTTCAGGATCTCAGCCTTGACGAGTTCATTTTGTAGCACATTATTGTATACCAACAAGATTATTACCTTCCTACATCTTGTTTTCTTGAGTTCTCTCTTTGTTTTTGCATATTAGTTCTCTTTTGACAAATCCCGCGTGACACATTGTTGCAGGATCTTTCTGTTTGGCGCCATAGTCCTCACAGAGGGCTGTCTCTCAGGAGGTCCCGGACCCAGACCCCAAACAAAGAGATAATCTACTAGATAATGTTTTACAAGGTAAAAAAAAACTAGAAATTGTATCAGACAGTACTTGATAATCTTGGCAGTCAATTTTCATTGATAAAAAAGTAAAATAGTCATAACAATATCAAATATGAATGAATCAACACGTCAGGAGAAATAGCAGGTCATTCAAATATCACAATAGTAAATTTGGAGGATAATATCAATCAGATCTTTTGCAAATCTAATCAAGGAATGCTCAGGTACTTTAAGAATCTTTCAGATCATGCTCAACATGTATCAATGTCGGATTTGAGTGCTTCTGGGTCTTCGAAAAATTCCTTTGATCAATTCCCATGTATTTATCCTTGTGTTTTTTCGAGTCCAGGGTTTTAGGCCTTAATTTTGGGCTTGTTTGGTAGAGTGTGCACGTGAATCCAAGAATAGACTGATCTCAAGTATAATAGCACCAATTTTGGCTTAATTCGAGCTCAGAAACAGATTTTTAGGGTTCGGTACCGTATTTTTCATGTAGGAGCCCGATTTTTGCCTCGTATTTTCCCATGTATAACCCACTCGGATATAGGTATAAAAATATTTGGCAATGCTAGAAGGGGGTATTTAGTCCAAAAATTGAACATTGGATATGGGTATCCCCTTAGGATTAGAGTAAGTAGATCCAACCAAGGCATGAGTTTAGCCAAAGTCATTTTGAAGGCACAAGTCCTTTAGCTAGAGTAAATCCTTAAGTCATGGTAGAGCACAAGTTAAAGCTCGTATAGTTTTGCAAGATTTTTTCATAAGGAGATCATAGTGGGAAAATAAGAAAAGGGTGGCTCAAAACATGGCATGGTTAGATGGAAACAAGAAGGTAACAAAAGACAAAAAGAGGTATCGGTTTTGAATGATGAAATTGATGGTAGGAGGGACATATAATTGAGATGGGCAATTAGGCTAGGCAAAAATCTTTTGGGCAATCATGGCAAAATAAACATGACTAGGGTGGAGGTAGAAGGGAATGACTAGGTAAAGGGAAGGAAATGATGGAGGTAGTGGGGCAAAATGGAATATAGGTGTGGGAATGGAAAAATAACAAGGATTGGGAACAATGTATGGGATTCCAAACTTTAACCTTCCAAACTCCAAACAAGTGTCTTCCAATCCTCATAACCCAGAATCTTCTAAAGCAAATCATTGACCAAATTTTTGACCTTAAAGAAGTACCTCCAAATTGGTTTGACCTTGAATATTTTGTGTTGATCTTGAGTATGGACTCCTTTTGACCTCCATATCAATGTTGACTACCAAGGTCTTCCAAACTTTATTCTAAGCTTAAAGAGCAATCGGTCGATCCGAGGCGCAGCGGTCGATCAGTTGGCTCGAGCTTTCTTGAAAACAAAATGGTGGCGGATGAAACTATCAAAATAGCATGCCACATAATTTTCTTGAAATTAGCATTACAATATAATCAACTTTTGAAAATGTAAATGAGCAGGATAAGCAGTTATAGTAGGCAGGATAATTAGAAAAGGACAGGAATTTAAAATCGCAGAATTAATCTGATGGCTTAGATTATGCACCCAAACATATAAGTTTGAATGCAAAATACAGACTCATAACATCTTGCCGAACTTGCAGCTCTATGGCGTCTCGAGGATCTGGGGCTCGGAGTCGCCGAGGCAGTAGGGGTGGGCAATCAAGCAGAGCCGCCCAAGATGTTGTTGAGCAAGTCGAAAGCACTGATTTGCCTAGCGGTTCGGGTATTATCTACTATTGTTTGATATATGTCAATGTTTTTTTTTTTTGAGAAATGCTTCACTATACCCAGCGTGTTTCTCTATTACTCCTGTTTCTAGCATGTTTCTCTATTGCTCATGTTCTTAGCATGCTTCTCTATTACTCCTGTTCCTAGCATGTTATTGCTGCTATATCTGCATGTCAACCAAGTACCATGTGTTTTACTAAGTTTATGAGTTTTCCTTCAGAGTATTTCAGTCTTCATTGTTTTATAATACTGTGGATTTGTTATAATTGGTAGTATTGGGCATTCTTTAGTCAATTGGATTTATTATTAGGCATTCTGTAGTTATTGGGCATTTCGTAGTAATAGGGCTCGTTAATTGGTGTCAAAATTCAGTAAGCTTGTGCCAAGCGCATTTTGATTCCATATACTCTATATTTTGATAGAGCTTTTAGCCGTATTACACATAAAATATAGACAAATAGGCGAAGACCGAGATGCCCACCTCGCCACTTAATGCATTTCTATTTATACCCCGCTAGAATTATTGATCGTATAGACGTATAATTATTGGCCACATTATATTGAGTATGTTCTACTTATGATATGCATTGATGCAGACATTATACTATGTATCTTGGTTAAGAATTTAATTGGTACTTTGTATTACTGGTTTATTAGTTTGTATCATTGGTATATTTGTTTGTATTAAATGGAAATTGTGCCGGACGTGCTTTTCTTTCTCGCTCTGCACTATATTAATTAGTATTTGTTGACTTCTTTGTTGATGCAAATCGCGCGGGGTGCAATTTGATTATTCTTTTCCTCTTAACTTATGAGTATTTGTTTACTTTACAGACCTAATCCAGCTCAAAAAATACTAGTCTCTGACTTGAATGGTGTGCTTTGCAAAACGTTGCCCAAGTCAACTTTTTATACGCCATGGTATGAGCAGAGGCCACTAGAAACACATACAAAATGGGTTTTACCGCGGCCTTATCTGAAGGAGATGTTGGACGAGGCCTTTAAGTTATTTCAATGTGCAATTTGGTCGTCCATGGAATATAGAAATATACATGAAGTTTTGAAAGTTGTACCTGAGTTAAACAGAGATTGGTTGTCTGTCTGGAATCAAAGCAAATGCGTTTCGTTTAAAAACCCTGAAGGATCCTTTAGGCAAAAATATATTTGTGAAATGCTTGCGCACAATGATGGATGATCTGGGTATAGAGGATAAGGAAGACATCATGGTTGTTGATGACGCCTTGAAGTGTTTATTCAATCAGAATCAGTCACACTCGTTAAATCCACCATCCTATCATCCAAGCAATTTTAGTGCATATGACTTTCTACTTTGTTTTGTCATTATCCTTACAAGAAATAGCATTCAAAAAATTGGTTGAAGATATATAGAAAGATTACTCGCAGCTCGACCGAACAAGGGAAACCGGGCACTTAAGAAAATTGTCCCAGAAAAGGAACTATTTTAATATTTGTATACCGAAAAATATATCATATACTTGTACTTTACATGACAATATTAAATGATACAAGAAATTTATCACGGCGGCTAGGAGCAACTTGTACATAATATACATATATGGACTAGGCGATCAATATGTATATTATGTACAAAGTTGTGACCAAGAGGATAGTTGTCAGTGTATTTGACAAGCTTATTCATAGCCTCCAATCGAGAATTCTTTTCCTGCTCGATCATAAATTTTGTTTTACGCTTAAGCATAACTAAAGTCATTTCCCACTCACCATTAAATTAATTTAAATAAGCTAATTAGCTGGAATTTGATTTCACACCGACACTTAGGTTATCACTGCTTAAGCATAACTAAAGTCATTTCCCACTCACCATTAAATTAATTTAAATAAGCTAATTAGCTGGAATTTGATTTC
>JAANSK020262305.1:0-12259 GCA_011763485.2 Isoetes engelmannii | reverse complement strand
TAACACCATTGAGTACGTTACCTCAAATCTTATAGTATTGCATAACTCTTGTTATACAGTATAAAAAAACTTGTACGAGCATACCCCACAAACGAGGATCGTTATCTACGGTCCAAATCAAAGCATAAGTTGTGCATTGCAAGAGAGAAGCAAGAACTTTTAATAGTAAGAGGCCTGAGCGTACAAGAAAATAATTACCTTTGGAGCTGTGGAGCAGAATACTATCTCAAAGGTTGTGATCCATGAATATCATGCCAAACATGATGCATGAACTCTAATAACTCTGGCAGGACTTTTGAAGCTCCATCTAGCAACAAGACTCTTAAAAAGGCTGCCTTCTATGACTATGGCAGAGCCCTCGGCGTACCGTAGTGGAGCTACGCTTTTCATCCATATAGCCTTAGCCACGTGTGGGAAGGGGCTTGCCACATCTGCAAGTGGGCCTGCCGTCGTGGACTCCCCCCCCCCCCCCCCCCCCCAAACAAAGTTCCCAAAATGTGTAAGATAGGGTATTGGTATGTAATGCAGTATAAAGCTGATGGTGGATGGGCTGGTTTGAACCAAGAAGATGCATTTATTGAAGTTGCTATTTTGCCTCTTAGAAAGCGTCACATGGAGATGCTTAAAAAAGTTGACGTGGCATGTTGCTATTTAGAGGTTTCTATATTGATGACGTGGTGTATTCTATTTCAGGTATGTTGGTGAAGTGTGGAGCAAGGAACGGGGGCAGTGGGCGGCATGCGACATGGCGGAGGCATTCTGCTAGTAAATGCAGGGAGTTCTTGCAGGAGGCGGAGATTCCGGAGGTAGAGTAAGGAGAAGGATTTTTTGCAGGAGGGGGGCGGAGAGATGTACTGCAAAAGAGCAGGATTTCGAACATGGGGTTCCGGATGCTGTTTTGGGGTTTGCTTTGATCTGTTTGTCCTAGATTCTTTGAAGATTTTAAGTCTGGTGTTCTTAAGCAGGTTTTGATGTAACTGGTATTCTTCATTTATGTCGTTCTAGTACCAATTCATGGCGGTGGGGTTCAAACCCCCATTTCTTGCATGCAAATATCTTCTTGGCAGTTGCCTTATCTCATGCAGAGCATGAGCGTTTGCAGTATTGGTTCTTAGGGGCTGCAGATTCGACCAACTCTGTCGTTTCGACTTTGAGAAAGGTAAATGTTGCCCTGTTGTAGAAACTCTGGTTGCCAGCTTTGAGAGTCAACATGTAGTTTGATTTTGTGTGGATCTTGTTTTTATTTGAGGCATGGTAGATGTTTGCCCTGCTGTAGAAACCTTGGTTGCCAGCCTTGAGAGTCGACCTGTAGTTTGATTTTGTGTGAATTTTGTTTTTATTTGGTTATGGGTTTTCTTGTGGAAGTAGCTTGCAGCCACTGTGTGGAAGCCAGGAACTCCATTTCTTTGTTTATTGTTCCTCCCTTTACCTGTTTCTTTGCTTTTTCTTTGTTTCTCTGTTTGGAGGTGAGTGAATGTGCATGTTGATGTGGCAAATATAAATGGTTGTGCAAATTGACTGCATTATTGACCTTGTAACCATTGAACGAAAATCTTCTGTTGACATAGAAATCCGGTTTTGACTCCATCAAGAAGCCAAGGGACCATTGAGAATGCATGGGAGAGAATCTTTTTGCGAAATATCTGAGAAATCAAAGGTCAAGAACGAGTGATAAGGAAGAATGAGCGATATAGGAATTGATGTGAAATTACATCCTTTGTAAATAGCATGAAGATACACAACTTTTATAGAGGGGCGAGCCAGCGCCTTAAATATCTCACACCGTCGTGTTTGAGCCAAAAGAAAATACATTATGTTTTTTAGGACAACCGTTTTTTTGTGTCTTGACATGTTTGAGCCATATACGGAAAAAAAAAAACACACAAGCGTTTTTGTGAACTTCGCGGATTTTTCTAGATTTAAGGCCGGCTCAAACACGATGGCATGCGTTATTTACGGCGCTCGAGGGGCGAGGTCCAAGGCTTCATAAAAGGACCCATAGAGCAAAGTCCTAATGGTTGTGGGATTGTGCGCCTTGGTCTTTGGTAAGTGACATTCATAATGCTATTCTATAATCTACAGTCTTCCTCTTGTTTTGGACCTTTGTGATAATAAGATTTCGTAGAAATTAAGTTGTGGACATTGCTGCATAATAGGACCACATTTTGATAGGTGTGGGTATAAAAAGCTCTTCTTCGAGACCACATGTTACAAGTGGGTCGAGGATAAAAAGCTTGTCTTCGTATTAGTGTGTCCTACAATGGACAACCACCAACAGTATGGGGAGCTTCCTAATACTTCATGGCTGATGTGAGAGGCCCTATCAAGTCAAAGAAATGCTCTAAAACTAAAAGGTTACCTGGCGGGTATTAAGAGGGAGCAAGGGATAACAACTGTGACCAATGAATGCTGCAGTAGATAAGCTAAAAAAAACCAACTAGAAGAATAGTGCATTCCATCCATATAGGACCACGTGCTACTTCAGAGAGCATCAAGCAACTGACACAAGCAACCTTTGTCACGTGAAGGCCTGCTAAGAAAAGGCAACTCAAGAGTCAAGGAATGTTGTGGACTCGGCCATTTGTCTGAGAAAGAAGGCATGTTATGGCCTCTCCAATCCAATCCATGTTATAACTGGGCCCCCAAACAAACCGAAAGCAAAGAATATCCTCCAACTTGGCCCTCCGTTTTCCTCACGCCACAACAAAAGCAGGCCACGTTCTCAGCTTCTGCCCAGTCAAGCCCTTCTTCTTGACCGCCTTTTGCGCATACTCAAAAGCCGGAAAACAGAGAGGATTTTCATTTTTCCCTGAAAAAAATGCTGGTTTTGGAAGCATCTTGGATTTTCATTTTTCCCTGAAAAAACAACTGGTTTTGGAAGCACCTTGGTCTCTGCCTTAACACATAATGCACCGGACCTCCACCACAGAACTCGTGATCCCTGTTCTTGGCTTCTTCTGTCTAACATCAAAGACCTGCCATGCATTTAAGTTATCCTACCTCATGGATTGCATTTTCGAGGAAAGTCTGTCACAGCCCATTCACATTTCATTCTCCTTTATTGTTCTTCCTGCACATCACATACATATTAGATCAATTACATTTAAATATCATAACATCTTTGGCCGTATGTCTGCACATCCATGACACAAATAGTTCACCATTTAGACCATTTCAATGAGAATCCACCTACCATCCACTGAGAAATGGTCTACTTTTGTCATGGTACTTTTCCAGGACAGATCAATCAATCGTAATCCATTTTTGGACACACAAGATATTTCAATAGCTTTCATGCTGTACACATAACATTCATGCATCTGGGTGGTTCAATTGAACGAAAGCAATTTGGTCCTGTCCTTCCTTTAATTTGAAGCTCCCTCTACACCAACATTTTTTTTTATAATGTGAGGGTGCTTTTCGATTTTGCTTGCTTCCATGAAGCTCAGCAAGAATATATGACAAAATAGTACAAAGATAGTTGCGCAAAAACTGTGTCGTCTCCCTTACAGTGGTCCCTCTTTTATGTCTATTTTTTAACGAGCTGTAACAACTCTACTCCAGTACCTCCTCACTTGACTTTCCTCCCATGCAAGAAGATTCCGCTTCATCCTTGAATGATAGTCTTTTGGGGGTGGTTGGAGGAGTTGCTGGAGAATTTGAATGGATCATATGCTTCTCTCTAGGAGCTGGAGAAGGGCTTCTTGAGGTTCCTCCCTTGCTACCTCTTGAAGAGGATTTTCTTGGAGGGCTGGTTCTTTTGTTCTCCACCACAGGAGCTTTCACACGGAACCTATACAAGACAAAGCCATGTCTCCCCAGTCAGATCCAAAAATTACAAAATGAGCTGTTTTGACCGGCACAAATTTGAGACTTCTAGTCTAATAAAATAAGTCAGTTCTAATACCTGTCTTTTCTTTTCTCCAAAAATCTCTGCAAGGATGCCTTTCTAGCTTGTGGCAGATCTGCACAATGAAATAAACCAAATAAGCATCATCAAGGTCATACTGGAAAAGAAAAATTAGAAATTCCTACATGCATAAACTTTGTCTGGAGGTCAATACATACCATCACATGTCACTGATGTAGAAGGAGCAGATGCAGGAACAACTTCTGGCACAATGAATACAGGTTTGGGCGGCAGTTGTGATGTCTTGTTACTTGCACTACTGGCAAGAACCAAGATTGCTTTTGCCTGAAACCATAAAATACAACAAAATTTAAGGAAATTTTGCCTGTTTAGAGACAACCCATTTCAAATCTCACACTTGAGCACTACACACCTTTTCCTCGGGAATATCATCATACACATATACTGTGCCTGCATAGAAGATTGTAAGTTGTGAGCTTGCTTGGTATCTACCCTCAGCAGAGATCTCACATCTGAAAACAGTAGACATGTTAGGCTTCCGACACCGAACTCTGTCGAGGATGAAAAACAAAATGGATGTAATATGCTTAGAAAACTTACAATCTCTTTAGAGAAGCCTCATTCCCTTGACTTGCTAAGCGCTGTAAGAAGTTCCTGTTCGGAACAGGTGCAGGAGGTTCCATAGAGGTTGCTTTGCTTATGGATGGTGATACTAGGGAACTTATTCCCCCTTGTCTAAAGCAAAGCTCCTGATCTTTGCCCGAACCTATTGAAAGAGTGGTGTCTAGTTTACCAAAAATTTCTTGGTTAAAGCCATGGGACCTGGAGCCTACAATGTCTGTCAGCTGAGCAAACAGCTTGGTCCGTTTAGAACTTAAACGTTCCTCCTCATTTTCAAAAACTTCAGTTTTTACAAGATTTGGTTGAAGATCAGAAATTCCTGTAAAGAAATGTTTTACAGACTATCAGGCTAAAAGACATGCTAACCAGACATATTATAGTGCATACATAGTCCACAATGCCAGAAGAAGAAACTCTGTCTCAGATGGAATTGCAAAAAGGAAAGGTTGCTTTACCTCTTTTTTTAAGCTGCTGCTGGAAGTATTCCTTGGCAAGGTGCATTGCCTCTGTTGCCACGCGTTTTTCATAGATCTGAGTTGCAGCAATTTCCGGAGTAGAAAAAGAACGATGTATTTTCTGTTCTTCTGCCTGAATAGGGAGGAGCTTCTCACCCCTAAATGTGAAAGATTCTTCGCCTATTTTACTCACAGGAATTGCATCCTCAGCCGCTTTGATGCTCGACTTTTGGCTTCTAAGCTCCACTATTTGCCTTAGTGTCTGAGCTAGACCTCCTGGTCTATCGTCAATCCTCTTATCAGCCCTTTTTTCCACATTACAAACGGCTGAACCGCTTGCCCTTGAGCCAAATCCCCCAACTGTCGGCGTGGGTTTGAACAATTTCACCGATTTATGATCTGCCATTCTGTTCCAAATCAATCGCTTGGAGAACAAAGTTTACTCAGTTCATTCAAAAGGTCTCTGTAAGCCCTAGTTCTTGCCTAAACGTGTTCCCAGAACTCGGTTTTAAAGAATCAGGGCCGCTGCAGACTGTGCAAATTCCTGCCTATTCTGTTTGCGATATGCATTCTTAAAAAAATGCCCGCAATGGATGATTATGTATTGCAAGAAAAAAACAGAAAAAGTAGGTTACTTCCGGAACGCTTCTTCAATTTGCAGGAAGGGTCAGCGCACGAGCGGAGATGCAAATCCGGCAAGAGAACTTGCAAGTAGACGACCTACCTGTGCTTCTATTCAGCTTCATAAAAAAAACAATCATCCGAATCGGAAGCTCCATGGAAATTGCGCTTCAAAACAAAACAGACTAAAAAGTCGGAGCCACCTACAATGGCCGACTTGCGGCCTTAGCATAAAACTTAACGGCAACGAATTCCAGCGACGTAAAGGACCTGCCGTCGCCGGGAAATGAAGGAGTTTGGAAGGCGCGGAAACACCCACTACTTTGCTGTCACCCGTCACCGCCCATCATTTTCATGCCCGTCATTGACGGGTTCGAATTGTCGCGTTTTCTGAGATGCTTCTTAGGCCTGGTAGTCGGGAATGCAGACCGGCGGCCGGAATTTTTTATAGATTTAACACGTTGCGCATATAGCGGTCATCGTGTTACAAACGTGGGCTTCTCTTTAAAACTCGGTTTCTTTTGCGCTGTCATTCGCCGCGTGTATTCCGCATACTTTTTTTAGTTTTGTTTGCAATGTCTTCCACATGATCCCAGGTCCTTCAGTATTCTTTATCAAGGGGTTAATTTAATCCCCCTTGCGAGCCTATTATTATGCCTTTTTACTTGCCAGGTAAGCAAAGGGGATTAACCCCCTTGACCGACAGGTAAGCTGCTACACCTAAAGCTGAACCCGCAGCTGGATTATTAGCTCCCACAGCTCGATTATCATAGGCTCAGCGTCCTCCATAGCTAGATTATCAGCTACCCAACCTGGATTATCAGCATCCGAGGCTAGTTCGTGGGCTTAAAGATGCATCCTGGGCTCCAAGACACACGCTGCTATCCTGTTACGAACTTTGCAGCTGAAGGGGATTTCTTAGCCTGCCGATTAAAGATACTTCCTTCTCTCTAAGCGGTGAAATTAAATCTATCCTCAAGTGTTTGCGACATGCCCCTTATGTGCTAAGAGGACTGAGATAATTGAGCATTGTTTCTTCTTGTGTCAGCATGCTCGACCGGCTTGGTTGTGGCTTCAAAGTCTCTTCAATTGCAATCTAAACAGTCAGCAGGCGTTATTGGCAGTGTACCCAAGTTCTTGGGACAGTCTGGCAAAGAGGGCATTTCATCTGGCTTCGGCATGGATCATTTGGTCAATTTGGAAAAGAAGAAATCTCTTCATCTTCAAGGGCATTAGAACCCTTGATGCTCAAGTGCTTGTTGAAGCTAAGCGACGCATTATCAAAGCCTATATATCTTTCTCAGTTAAGGACGAAGTGAAGAATCGTATTTGGGTTCACTATCTTCAGATCAACACTTATATATAACTCTTTCAAATATTGTATGTTACAAGGTGGCGGGTGGTGTTGCTCTGGTGCTTTCTTTTGATTAATAGAGTTTCACGTCCTTCAAAAAAAATTAAATTTATCCTTAATGTAGTGCCGAGGCAAAATCATGTCAAGTTAGAGATTTTGCATGATAGAATCAACCAACCATTAAGATTGTGCCACATCATTATATTAAGGGTACATTTAATTTCACCCTTTCTAAGGGGTTGATAAATTCTTTGCATTAGAGCATGCTCTCGTTGCTATTCTAATGGCCCTTACACAAACTCTCTTCTGATAAGGAACCACAGATTAGAAATGTTGGTATCTTAATAGTACTTTTAGGGCAACGTAGTTTGACTATTGTGCGAACACTGGCCAAACCATTGAGGTGCTCATCTATCTCTTCGCAAAGCAATTTTGTCCACACTATTTGTACAACCTCACAACAGGAGGATTTTCATAAGAGTCTTGATTCTTTGCATTGAAAGAGAATAATATTACAAAAGACTAGAGTGTTGCCTTCTTGCTATGCCCAAAAAATTTCATGAATCAACTTACCCTTTAGATATTGCTTAGAGCTTTGTTTACTCAAATGTAGGACTTTTCTTGAATTTATTGTAAAACTATAGCATAGGGTAATTTCAACAAAAGTCTATTTATCTAAACATATATAAAGCAATTTGCTTTTTTCCCTCCACCAAAAAAAAAAAAAATCTTATTTTCTCCCTGTCGTCAATCAATTTTGTTAAATTGTTTTTCTGAAATCTGCCGCAATGAAATCTAGCCTTTCCGTTGTCACCGGTATCACAATCGGAAGGGATTTTTAGTGCAGGGTTCCGGGAGAAATCGATTGTATCACTTGAAATCGAACAGTGAAAAAACTACAGGGATTTCTTGCAATGATTTGCAACTAGTTAAATAGGGTAGAAGATTTAGAGGATGTTTTGCATTAGCCTTTGGATATCGGAATTTGTATTGGATATTGAAGCAGAATGAAGAAATCCGTCATTAATGAGCCCAATTTGAATGTGTTGTTGGATTCTGCCACTTTGAAGATCTGCGGCCTGTTGTATTCCACTATACATACATGTATTGCTTCAGGGGGGACATGGTGGTGCATGCTTGGAAGGTCCATCCCGATGTTGATGTTGCGTGCTTCGTGCGGTCTGCCTACCGCACGTTAGTCATTCATGATACTTTGCCTCCGTCTGATAAGTGGTCTCTGCAGCTTCCGGGTTCCCGTTGGTGCTCAGTCTGGATTTGGACATGGAGTACCCCCCCTCCCCGAAGGTTAGGGTGCTCCTATGGCAGGTGGTGCACCAATGTATCCAGGTGAATACCCGGCTGAGCAGGTTCAGGCCAGGGGTGAGTCCTCTGTGTGCTTGTTGTGGCCTTCATCCAGAGACGGTAGAGCATTGTTTGGTCCTTTGCCCCCATCTACAGGCGGCTTGGGACTGGGTTCAGGCTCGGCTTCAGGTTCGACTGACCAGCCAGCAGTTGCTCCTGCATTTGTATCCAGGTGCTTGGCCTCTCCCGAAGAAGCAAGCCTTGCACTTATATGTGGCTTGGTTAGTATGGCTGATCTAGAAACGACGGCGGCTGTGGATTTTTCAGGGGGTCCAACAGCTTTCGGCCTCTTTGATCCCCGGCTGAGGTACAAGTTGTTTCAGGGCTTTCAGGTGTTTCCGGGGTTGGTGGAGAGGAAGTTTGCCATCTGGCGAGACTTCCTGGGGATAGTGGATGCTGAGGGATGTTTTATTCAGTTGTAGTTAGGATAATGGAGTGGTGGGGTATCGCGGCCTCTTCGGGGCAGCTCTTGTTGCTCCTCACTCACTTTGTACCATTATTATTCTTTTAATATTATGACAAAGTTCTTCAAAAAAAAAAAAAAGGGATCTGCGGGCATGTCTATGGCACCGCCATAGCTTGTACATTTGCGATAGCACAGACCGACTACTGGAGATACATCATAAAGTGAGAATCTAGAATATAAGGATCCGTGCTCAACTAAAAATATGTAAGAATTTCGGCCTTGCTGGTATGTTTATTAGGATCAGAATTAGATAAATAGGTTGAGAAGGAAAAAGGGAGTGAAACTTTTTGCATTTGCATCAAGCAAACTGACTACTGGATTTGAAAATAATGAGATCTTCAATCATGGCAGCCACCCCTGCCCTTGCAAATCCTACCTGCCCAGTCCCTGTGGATTTGTCAAACCCCCCATCGTCGTCTCTGATGCATGAAGTGAGCATCCTCACTTTTGGAGATGCTCTTATGACCAATATGTAATGTGATTTTGACTTTTTAACTGCTCAGTTTGCACCCTTAAGTTTATATAAGCATTGTATTGCATACGTAGAAGACCAAGGTTAAGCAATACTATATTTGTATTATCTGCTGCAAAAAGCCCCATGCTTTATAGAATAAAATACCAGCCCAGACAAGGGACATAATAGCATCTAGACATAGACCTATACAATCGAAACTTGGGCAGTGGAAACAGGGATATAGGTCTGCTTTTTATAGCTTCGAGCAGAGACTTCTATCTACTATAAGAATGAAAGTTGTGCTTTCAGGCCACTCATTTTAGAACTCAAAGGTAACACGTCTTACATGATTATAGACCTGTAATGGTGGGATTTTGAGCCAAAAGTGGTTTGTTTGGACACCAATCCAATTGATTCGGATATCTTCATGACATGTGGCAATGACCACATGGTAAGTTCCTACTTGACGTAAAATTTTAGAATTAAGAATATCAATCCTTCCCATACGTGATAACACAGGCAAAGATTTGGGACATGAGAATGCTACATAACAAGAAGCTGCTTGCAAAACTTCCTTACCCAAGAGTTGTCAATTCAGTCTACTTCTTACCGATTTCAGGAAATAAGATACTAGCTACGTGCCAAGACAACAGCTCGTCCTCCTCCACAGAACGGTTCTATAAATCCTGCTGCAATTCCCCCCATCCCCCAGCCTAGACCCATTTTATCTATCCAGCTTTCTCACGAATTTGTTGAGTCCTCCACGGATCGTTCTATAAATCCTGCTCCAATTCCCCACATCCCCCAGCCTAGACCCATTTTTTCTATCCAGCTTCCTCAGGAATTTGTTGAGCCCAAGAAACGGATTTCTGGTTCTACTGACATTGACAAGTTCCATCAATATGAGGCAGGCAAGAATTTTTTTGGGTTTGTTGTTTGCTTGGATGAAGCAATCAAAGGGCATAAATTGTCTGATGAAGCTTATACCTCAGAAGTGGTGAAGGGATTGTTCAGGTTTTCGAGGTTATGAGCAAATGGGTTGACGATGTACCACCTAAAACATTCTGCCAGGTATGGAAATCCAGCATATAGAAATTGGCATGGACTTCTTACAAAAAAGTGTCCTGAATTGATATTAAGTGTTCTTTCTTAAGAGCTTAAAGGAGCAACTTTAGAGATCATTCAATATTTTACAGACAGCTTTGGGAATGCTACCAGGATTGACTATGGAACAGGGCATGAAACACATTTTGCAGCATTTTTACTTTATTTCACTAGGCTTGGAATGTTGAGGGAGGAGGATTATCATGCACTTGTCTCCCGTGTATTTGTTAAATACTTGGATTTGATGAGAAAGCTTCAGTTGACATGTTGGCTGGAACTAGCAGGATCTTATGGTGTATGGGGATTGGATGATTATAATTTTCTGCCGTTCATTTTTGGGGCATCTCAGTTTGTGGATCATAAATACGTGAAACCAAAATCAATATATAATCAGGACATTCTTCACAGCTTTTTAAAAAAGTATATGTCTCTTGGGCAGTTCTCCACAGTGGGAAGAACAGGTAACAGAGGCAGAGTTTTCCATGGCTAGAAAAGCAAGCAACAACAGCGGTGTTGGTGCCCCTAGTTTTCGGAATAGAAAGGATTTTTGGTGGCGTTGCTTTATGGAATTTCGAGAAGACTTATGAAAACACAGTTTATGAAACTGTTCATAGATGTATAGTCAACAGTATCAGGTAAACATCTTATAGTGGTAAAGTCCTTGGCATTCACATGCACGTTAACTAATCTTTTTATTTCAAGATCCCATCCAAAAAATGACGAGAACATTTATACATCAAGTTCAGATGGCACTATTTGCGTTACAGACCTGGAGACTGGCTTGCCACAAACAATGTGTGTTATAGGGGCCAGCAACATGGAGAATGATTTATGGAATGGATTTGAATTCCAAAAGGGATCTTCTTCTTGCAGGTATAATTTTGGGTTCCTTTATCAGTAAGTTTCAAGGAGTTTACATGTCTGATTAAACTTGCGTTCAGAATTTAGTGCTACATGACAATGTTACCTCATTTCAGGATTGATCTTAGAACAAAGAAAAGGTGCGGGGAGCATTTATTAGTTCACAAAAAAGGCACAAAAGTGGTTTGTTTGACACCAATCCAATTGATTCGGATATCTTCATGACATGTGGCAATGACCACATGATAAGTTCCTACTTGATGTAAAATTTTAGAATTAAAAATATCAATCCTTCCCATATGTGATAACATAGGCAAAGATTTGGGACATGAGAATGCTACATAACAAGAAGAAGCTGCTTGCAAAACTTTCTCACCCAAGAGTTGTCAATTCAGCCTACTTCTCACCGATTTCAAGAAATAATATACTAACTATGTGCCAAGACAACAGGATTAGAGGATTAGAGTCTCGGACTGTATTTATAGTGAGTTATTAGTGCCAAGCAGAGAAATAGTTCATAGCCATGACTTTAACAGATACTGCTAGTGATTCAGTTCGTCGTCTTAAACGATGGAAGTATGTTCTGCTGCTGCTTGGCATTCATTTGATTATTTTTGTATATCATGTCTCTAAAGTTGTATGTATGTTACTTTTTTGAATATTGAAAGGGCTATTGCTGCTAGATCATATTCCCCATTCCAACTGTCATAACTAAAGGCCACAATGATTGTTAATAACTGCGGGCTGTGATGGCTTACTACAGGCTTACCTTGGGCATTACAAGTCTTAGGTCTTGGTTGTAGGTATAACAAATGGTGGCTAGGACCCCCAGGTGTCTTTTGCTAAGTACGATGTTGAAGTTTTGTACGAACCCAATTGTAGCAAAATGCGTCCCATGTTGTAATGTCTTAACATTTGGCCTCGAAGGGGCCGCCGAAAAATTCCGTACAACATTCCGTACAACATTCGTACAACGCTCCGTACAACATTTGTACTAATGTTGTATAACTTCTGTACAAATATTTTTAACATAATACATTAGACCATTGAACATGACACCCCACATATTGGGAAATTAGACCATTGAATT